>NW_004624906.1:2506273-2553087 GCF_000247695.1 Heterocephalus glaber
CACACACACACACACACACACACACACACAAACACACACACACACACACCCTACAGGGTCAGAACTCGGTAATCTTGGGCTGGGATGTAGCTCAGTGGTGTTGTGCCTGTCTGGCAAGTGCAAGGTCCTGAGTTTGATTCCTGGTATCAAAAAGCCCCCTCAGTCATCTAGAAGGAGAACATGATTATGCACTGATACCTAAGCTCTTTGTAGTAATGGAGCTATCTGGAAGAAATGTGTGAAATACCATAGGTGGAGATCTTGAGAGTTTAATGAAGGCACTTTTTATAGGGATAAAGAAGGTGTAGGGAAACCATAAGGATTGTGTATCATTAAAGGCTAGCAAGAACAGTGGTTAGCTGTCAGTCTAGGCTGAAGGCACACAGGAAGTGAGGGTGGGAGTGGAACCTGCAGAGGGGACTACTGACGGGGGCTATGGCTTGAGGTAGAGGGTTGTGCCCAGCCCACAGCAGTCAGAGAAAGACTACTCTTCCCTCTGTTCCTCCCATCTCTGGCTAGGTGTCCCCATTAGCCGAATCCAACCAGAAGCCAAGGACAAGGTAACCTGTTGCTGTAGCTCACAGAAGTCAGCCTCTTGGGCCCAGGGCTGGGAGGAGGGTGGAGAGATCTGGAGAAGCAACATGAGATCAGGGCTGACTTCACAGAGGAAATGACTTAGAAACTGTATGTGCTCTCCTTATCATTCAGTTCTAAATATTTCACAAATTTCAGTGTAATTTCCTCTCTGATTCTTGGATGATTTAGAAGTGTGTTTTTAGTTTTTCAGCCTATGAGAGGTTTATGTTTTTCTTGTTGACTTCTGCTTCTGTTGCATTGTGGTTAGGAGTCATGGTCTGTTACAGCCTTTGGAATTTAATGTGACTTTCTCTGTGGCTTTGGACATGGTCATTTTCTATGTCTCTGAGCTGGGTTTTATAGGATGGGTAAGAATTTGTATGGTGGAATGAAAATCACAGAATAGTATTCTGTGGGAAATATGGGTGATTTAGAAGGAATTTTAGAAGTTCCCAGCTCATCTGCACATCCCAGGTGTCTGTGGGATGGGAGGCAGGCCGAAGGGTGAGGGGATCTAGAAATAGCCCAGATCCCTCAAATACTTTCCTGCTGCTCTCAGTCTGGGCTAGAGAGATTGTATTCTTCTAAGAGACCCTGCTAGGGCTGAGGAGACCTGGACCTTGAAGAATACTCACTTTACCATGGATTTTCTGTGTGACCTTGGGTTAGTCCTGCCCTGTCTGATGGCCCACTATAACCCTACAGCACTGCACACTAAACAGGACAGACTGTTCCCTGGGTGTGATACATGGCTCCAGAGGGCTCCAACAAGGCTTGTCTCTGTAATGGGTGGGAGTCAGTGAGGACCTAGGAGAGTATGTACCCTCCTTCACTCCACAGCCCAGGCACATACCTTTCCCAGGGAGCTTCAAGTGGCAGCACTATGGTATCAAGGCCAGGAAACCTGAGCTCCTGCCCTGGCTCTGCCAGTTCTCTGGTGTCTCTGGGAAAGCCCCTGCCCCTTTCTGGGCCTGTTTCTGCACCTGTACCACAAAAGCATCTTCTAGCCATACCAAGTACTGTATCAGAACCAGTTTCCAGCCCCTTCTCTGGTCCTGTATCAAGTGACTCCATGGATACAGAGTGGCCTCTCCCTGGGGACTCCTCAGCCCTTCCCATGCCAGGAAAGGTCCTCCAATACCTTCACCTCACCAGAAGGAGCTATTGAATCCCCAGTTCACCTCACCAAGCATCTGACAGCTACCATAGCCTTTCGGGCTTGCCCTTTCCTCACTCTCATCTAAGAAAGAGCTTCTCTCTCAGCTTTTGCCCTTCCCTGACTAGGAGGCAGGATCACCCATCCAAGATCTTCCATCCCAGCCCACTGAGGAGAAAGCGTGGCAGTAAGAGGAATTGAGGTGAGGCTTCTCTTAGTGTGAAGACAAGGCTCAAGAGAATATGACGGGTAAGACAGAGTTGACAAGGATGTGTACAAAGATTTGCTGTGACTTTGGACAAGGTACTCTTTCTTTCTGAGCCCATTTCCCCTTCTCATTAGAAACAACATCTGCCCTACAGAAGGGCTCCAGGTTTAGGCTCTTCCATCTTGGGAAGATTTCTGGAGGCTGTGATAGAGGCCTGGTGTGCATAAATAAATGCCTTAAGGCCATTTCATAGATACTCAGACCTGACTTTCAACGTGGCCCCAGTTGACATTGTTTTCTCCAGCCATTTAGATTTTTTCCCAGCACAGGGCCCTTCCATGGGACTCACCATAAAATCTACACAGAAAGTTCTGTCTAAATCTACCCGTTACTGTGGTCTCTTACTTTCAGATTCTAGTACTGACTGCCAGGAGCACCTGCACCAGTCTCCATGCCACTTTCTTCCTTCCTCTCTCCAAGTGTGTTCAGTAACATGTACCTTGAAGTCACCAGCAGGGAGGGAGGTATCCTAATAGTCCCCAGGTCTCGTGAGGAATCTCTTGGTAATAACAGTAGGAGATTAGTACAGTTTTAATATCTTAGAGAGTTGGCATGGTGGGGTGCAAACTGCCTATCTGTTTCCTTCCTTTGTTCTTCATCCATACCCTCATTTGACAAATATTCACTGAGGGTCTATCAGTCAGGTACTGTGTTTGGGCCAGGAGCAGCCTTTGTCCTTGTTTTGGGTGATGACAATGGCTTCAGTCTTCTAAGGGCCTTCCACTAGCTTACAGTCTAGTCTTTTTAGCTTAGAAGAGTGAGGGGAAAGAGGAGCATTGGTGAGCAACAGATCAGAGACAGGATGGATCTTGGAAGGAAGGGCCTTTGGATATCACTTAGTCTGATCTCCTTGAAGTATATGGGGAAACTTGGGCTCAGGGAGAGACGAAAATTGGCCCAATGCTAAATTATTATAAAAACCTTCAGTGAAACTTCTACTCCTGTGCTGGAGATCCATATGAGAATTCTCAGCCGGGGATTTAGCTCAGTGGTTCTGCCACCTGCCTTGCAAGCGCAAGGTCCCAAGTTCAATCCCCTGTACCCCAAAAAAAAAAAAAAAGTTGAGGCATATGATAATTCTCATTTCTTCCTCTCAACTAATTTGGGAGGAAAGGAAGGGTGAAAGTTTATTTTTCTAGAGCTTTAAAGTTATCTTCTCTTCAGAGCGAGGGATGGAGAAGCAGGAAAGAGACAGTTCTACCAGGTGGGAACCAGGGATTGGACATGTCAGGATGAGGTCCACACTCTGCCCTGCAGTTCTTTCTGGGTCCCATTCTGGCTTCATTTCTGGGAGATGGGAAAACTGTGTCTGCTGCAGCTGACAGACAAAAACTCAGGCAGTGGGTGGGGTTCACTTCTCGGTGAAGAATCACACTGTGTCCCATGGAATCTGGATTCCACACAAGTACTCATGACTGCGGGGAGTAACCCATGACTCCCTGCAGTTGTTTTTCAACTTGTTCTCAGCATTGGAGGTTTTTCAAGAAGCAGCTGGGGGGATGTTCCATTTTGCCCAAGGCTGAATGGCTTAAGGATGTGCTCATTTCTTCACTGAGTCTTCTTGAATGCCCCAGCCACCTGGAACCAGTCTTCCTCAGAGGGAGTCCTTGACACAGAGTTCTCAGTGCTTCACAAATGTGCTCCTTGATTAAGATTATGGATGTTTTGTTTTCCCCTTTATACTGTAAGCCCTTAAAACTGAAATTTAAAAAATTTTACCTCCTCCCATGCAAACCTGTAGTAACAACTGACAATTGTAAGGAACTTTCCCTACTCTGTAAAGTACTTTCCCTACTCTGGTCATTTTTGAGTCTTTCTACAATCCAGGGAAGTGAATATTGACTCCAAAAGGTGAAATCACTTGGTCAACAAGTAATGAAATGGCAGAGCTGGGACTCAAAGGCAGGCTTCCTAACTCCAGCCAGAGGGCCTACCCTTCTGCCCCATACCATCTGAGTGCCTGGCAAATGTACTGTTCAAGAACTATCTCATATGACACTCCAGTAAGTTAGTGAACAAATCAGTTGGAAAGGGGGCTAGACATTTTTCTAAATTGTTCTCCAGGGAAAGAGGATAATAATGTAGGCATTTGTGTCTGTATCCATGTTAAAGTAATTAATGGCATTTAGTTAACTGGACCATCCTCAGTAACTGGCACCATCCTCAGCAACCTTGACAACGACCTAGATTTCTCAACCCTTCTTTATGAAAACCTTGCACAATCTGCTGGGGCAAGAATATTCCACACATTCCACAGATGGCTCCTGAGAAAGCCACTTAGAGCGGGGCAGAGTAGAATGTGAGATATAGGGCCGGGGATTTAGCTCAGTGGTTCCGGCGCCTGCCTCACAAGCACAAGGACCTGAGTTCAATCCCTGGTACCAAAAAAAAAAAAAAAAAAAAAAAAAGAATGTGAGATATAGGTAAGAATGAGGCCAAGTATAGAAAGCAAAAACGGGTTCAGGAAACAGAAGGCTGTCTGAGTATCACCTGTTTTCCACAGTGGAGAGTTGGTTGCTGTGTAGAAGGAAGGTCCAAGGTAGACCAGCACTGAGAGATCCAGAGTTTTGCTGACCTTGAGTGCAATTCCCTCTCCACGGGGCACCCAGAGGACATAATGCAGGCTGCTGGGTCTGAGACAAACCAAGAAGGGCAAGAACGTTCCAGTCAATCAATCCCAGCTCCAGTGGGGTGTGGGTCTCCCAATGAGCTCAGTAGTTGAGTTCCCACCAATCCCCCACTCCCTCCCAACATTGGCTGTCTGGCTCTCCATACATCATCCCCCTTTGCTTTCTCACCAGAGGTGAGAACAAATGTACAGAATGGATGGAGAGTTACAGCCTGCACAGGCAATACCCAATTCTCTGTGCAGGCCCAGGGCCTAGCCCTAGATAATCCAGTGTCACAGCTAATCCAGCATTTGGCCTGAGGGGCCATGAGCCTGGGAAATTCTCAGCTCTTGAAATCAAACAAAGAAAATATCAGGACACTGAGAGTCTGGAAAGGTCTCTGCTTTCCTCTTGTGCTCCACTGAGATGTTTACCCAGGACATGCAGGAACAGCTAGTTTGTTCTAGAAACCTTCCCAAAAGGCAGAAAATGATCAAATTATTATTATTATTTTTTCAGATGTTGGGTTGCTTGGGATAAAATTGCAAGGAAAACCTGGAACAAAGAGATAGAAGGAATGTTATCAACATGGCATGATTTTGAGGAAGTCACTTCACCTGCTTTAGAGTCTTATTCCTTAACTGTGAAATAAAAATATAATCACTAATTTGTTGCAAGGGTTCCTCAAAAGGCTGAATTTCAGAATTACCTAGAGAGTAGCTGGATGTGGTAGTGCACACCTATAATCCCAGTACTTAGGAGGCAGAGGCAGGAGGATTGCTGCGAGTTTGAGGCCAGCCTGGGCTACATAGTTAAGTTCAAGGCCAGCCTGAACTGTATAGCAAGACTCTGTCTCAAACAAACAAAGAAACAAACAAAAAACCCCTACATAGTAAAGAAGGAAGGGGGGTGTGTGTGTGTGTGTTTGTGTAGAAAGAGTTTTCCAGAACCTATCCTGGACCAAAAGAATCTGTCTCAGTGGTGGGGCCCAAGAATCAACAGCTTTGAAAAGCACTTCAGGTGTTTCTGATGCTCATCCAAGTGAAAAAATGATGATTAGATGAATTTTATCTCTTTAAGCCGCAACAATTATGTCTAATGAGTTGACAGGGAATTAAACACAGATTTGTTACCAGAAATAACTGTCAGGCAAGGCAGGGGGCATCACAATCCATGACTTGAAATTATGCTACAAAGCTACTGTGATAAAAACAGCATGATACTGGTAAAAAAACAGACCAAGGGGCTGGGGATTTAGTTCAGTGGTTCCCATGCCTGCCTTGTAAGCGCAAGGTCCCAAGTTTGATCCTCGGTACCAAAAAACAAAAAACAAAAAAACAAACCAGACCAAAGAGCAGTGGAACAGATTAGAAGATGCAGAAACAGCTCCAGACGAACTCGGCCACCTTATCTTTGACAAAGGAGCCAAACACCTTCATTGGAGGACAGATAGCCTCTTTAATAAATGGTGCTAGAAAAATGGATTTCCACGTGCTGAAGATTGAAACTAGACTCATATCTTTCACCATGCACTAAATTAAAATCGAAATGGATCAAATATCTAAATATTAAAATACAAACACTTAATCTGCTGGAAGATAGAACTCCTGAAGACACTGGTGTAGGCAAAGACTTTATAAACAAAACCCCAATTGCACAGGAATTATCACAAAGAATCAAAAACTTGTATCTCATCTTATTAAAAGCTTTTCTATAGCAAGAGAAACCACCATCAGAGTGAAGAGACAACTCAAACTGTGGAAAAAAAGTTTTTGCCAGCTATTCCTCAGACAAAGGACTATTATCTAGAATATATAAAGAACTAAAAAAAAAATATGACCCCCCATATTTAAAGACCCAATCCAAAAATGGGCATCTGAAATGAATAGACACTTTTCAGATGAAATGGCAAACAAATATGTGAAAAAATGTTCAACATCACTGGTCATTCAAGAGATGCAAATTAAAACAATGCTGAGATTCCATCTCACACCAGAAAGAAGGGCTGTTATCAAGAAATCAACCAATAGCAAGTGCTGGAGGGGCTGAGGGGAAAAGGAAACCTTCTCCCTTCTCCCTATGTGAGAGTGTAGACTGGTGCAAACACTGTGGAAATCTGGAGATTCCTCAAAAAAACTAGGATTAGAAGTCCCATTTGACCCAGTTATTGCCCAACTGGGTATCTTCCCGAAAGAATTAAAAGCATCATACCACAGCAGTATATGCACACCCATCTTTATAGTGGCACAATTTGTGACAGCTAAATCTTGGAAACAGCCCAAATGCCCATCAACTGACGAATGGATAAAGAAGACTTTTTTTTATACAATGGAGTACTACTCTAGCATAAAAAAGGATGAGCTTGAGACATTTATATGGATGGACCTTGAGACCATACTCTTAAGTGAAATAAATCAGACACACATTTAAATATTGCATTGTTTCTCTGGAGTGAGAAACCAAAAGTGGAAATAAGGACTAAAATGTATAATAGATATTGGGAAATGGGAAGAAAATGTTCAAATGGGAAGAGGAACAAGGGAGGGGGAGGGAGAAAGGAAGGAACGGACAAGAAAAAAAGTGAAAATCGAAGAAAAAAATGGAAACAGCTTTTGTATATGGGAGTTAAAGGAGGAATGGGAAAAAAAAGAGGCAGAATATATCATGTACAAGTGCAAATTCCCTATGATGAGTATTATCATTATGTATATCTAACATGTACCAATAAATGTTTTGCTTCAAAAAAAAAAAAAAAAGAAGTAACTGTCTCAGATAAGCCATCCACAAATAATGACACAGACTTTCACTTTGGCCTACAACTCCAGGTGCTACTGGGCTCCTGATCCAGATTTCAGCTCACAGGCTCTACTTGCCTTCTTCTTAACCCAGCACTCCCATGTTACCCCATGTTGCCCTAATGATTGATAAATGGTGCTTACTCCACCACATATGATCTGGCTTGGATTTAACCTGGCCTTCCCTTCCTTGTTCCTCCCCTCTAGCTTCTGAATGCAGCTTCAAGGTTCCAAATTCCCAACATCTTCCAGTTTGGTGCAATGGTCCTTCCTCAAGTCTCTAGATATTGCTGGGAGAGAATTTCTGAAAACGGCAACATGGTGTAGGAAAAATAACACAACAGAAATGTGCCCCAGAAATAGGTCTATCCTAGAAGCAGAGGATTTATGTTCCAGAAGCAGGTCTCACCTCTACAGAGACGTACACCTTCAAAAGTTCAAGTTCTTAAACTACTACTAATAATTTGCACTTTTATTATGTATGAAGCATAGTGCTGGGCACTTGAAGTATACTAAGTCATTTTATCCTTTATTCACTTTGGAGGTAGGACTATTTTATTCACAGGCGAGAACATAAAGGCTCAGAATATCCAAGGTCAGATGGCTAATAAGAGGCAGAGCTGGAATTCTAATTTAGACCTGATTCAACATTTAAGATGAGACCCTGTGGCCTTATTTGTAAAATAGAAATATTATCCTTATGGTATTGTTGCAAAGATCCAATGAAACTTAGATAGTGGAAGCAAGTATATCAGAGAGCATACTGGGAGTCACACACCAAGTGACACTCAGCAAAAAAACTCTTCTGTCCCCCTGCAAAATCAGTGTCAAAATGTAAGGTATATTTGTTACTGCCATGCATGGTGGCACATGCCTGTAATCCTAGCACTTGGGAAACTGAGGTAAGAATATCACTGTGAGTTTGAGGCCAGCCTCAGCTACATACTGAGTTCAAGGTCAGTCTGAGCTACATAGTGAGATCCTATTTCAAAAAACAAACAAACAAAATGATGTGTCTGCCACTTTCCACCTGACCGCAGACAAGGTCAAATGGAGAAATGCATGGGGGTCAAGGATAATACTGCAAGGTGGGGGTTCATGCTACATCATGAATGTAGGAATAGTAACAAAAATGATCTGGGATCCCAGTGGATCATTAGTCAAGCATGACCCAGTAGTAATGTTTCAAACTATAGCAAAGATTTCATTGGGTAAGTGAAGAGCTTGAGAGGACACTACTTACCCATAACTATTACCATGGCAGATGCAGAAAAGGACCAAGGAAAGGTAGGTATCATATCATTTGGCAGAGTCAAGGTTTAAGTCAAGATGTGATGGGAACACTGCACTGAAACCAATCAAATGAAATGTGCATATGTATCCAAAAGTCCAAAGTTCCAGGCACAAAAAATTGTTTGACAGCAGATCATGAGGAGATAGCTGAGGGTGGAGTGTAGATGTGGGAGGAGAAGGGGCAGTAGAGTCAGTGAGATGACCTTAGTAAGTGGCCAAGTGAGGAAATGACTTCCAGGTGGGTCATGACAACTCCCAAGGGGCTACCAACCTGAATCTACTCTTGTCACTCTACAAAGCCATTTTGGGCTTAACTCTAGGTTCCAACTGTGAACTAGTGTGAGACGCTGTCACCAGACACTGGTGAGCTAATGTGTCCAAAGCCAAAGTGTGGGGCTGGAGTTTTGAGTCATAGAAGGAAGCAGAAGGTTATTTAATCTGCTGAAGACTCCAAGGCATCTTGAGAGTCATTCTAACACATCACACATAAGCAGAAGACATTGTTAGGTAGAAAAGAGGAGGCTTCTAGAAGGCTAGATATAGCAGGCAGGATTCCAGTGAGCACGGTGAGAGGAGTTCAGATTTCAGCTAGGAGTAGGAAAGAACTTGCCATCACTCACAGCTGTCTCAACATAGTGGAAGTCAGTCAGGATAGAGATCTTAAAAGTCCCTGGCGATTTTCCACCAGTTGCTCAATGGCTGGGTTACGCTGTAGAGAGAGCTAATAGGGTTGTGGGAGGTTGGACTAGACTAGCATGTTTTCAGTCTTTCTTGGAAATTCTTTCTTTGAATGACAGTTTATGGGAAGGCCAGTAAATAAAACACTGATTCTCTGGTTGGATTGAGAATAAGGACTAGACTCTCAGGGTCCCTACCTCTAAGGAACTTTTGCAATTTCCTGAAGCACAGTTTAAAAGCTCATGATTGAAGAGTTTAAGGTGGTTTTTTTTTGGTACTGGGGATTGAACTCAGACTCAAGGCAGGCAGCAGCACCACTGAGCTAAACCCCCAGCCCTGAAGAGTTTTAAGTTTTATAAACCAGTTTTTCTTATACCAGTTCCTGAGGTTTGAAGAGCTCAGAAGTAGCCATGTTTGAATGGATGCAAGAAATGAGCTTGCTCATTGGACGCTACAAATCATAGCATTAAGCCAGGAGCATGGACAGTTGCTTCTATTCCAGGCTTGGCTCCTGATGAAGGCAGCAATCTTCAAGTCATCTTTTCCCTTTCTGTGCTCCAGGTCTTTCATTTAGCAGAACAGCAATAAAAATGCTACCACTATGCCATATTAAGAGAACTGATAAAAAAAAAAAGAGAACTGAATAAGACCAACGTGCTCCCCAAAAATAAAGCATAGAGTGTGAGTGTGCCTGAGCGTGTGTGCACACACACACATACACACACCACCACCACCACCACCACCAAAAAATAAAGAGTCTGGAGGAATAAGAAACAGAATACACACATTCTTTCACTACCAGGAGGAAAATTGGCAAGACATGCTCCTCCAGACAGGTTCCATTGGTCTCCCAAGTCTTCTTAAGATTTGATTTTACTGTTGGAGCTAGGCTTAGAGGTGATTTGGAGGTTTCCTTCTTGTGAACTGAAGCCAGGAATGTAGGACACAAGATAATGAGTATGGAGGCCTAATTGACCTTCTCTGCCAGCACAAAAAACACCAAGCCGTGCCTCCTTTGGCAATGTGCAGGCCCACTAGCAAATTGTAAGTTCCAGATAAGAGTCAATACAACTGTGATCTGGATGTCTACCTGGATACATGCTATAGATGAATCTTCTGTTAATCTATTTGTTTCTGTGTCTAAGTGAATAAAAGCAAGGTGAGCAAAACACTCAGGGCTCTTTGTCTGCAACAGGCAACGAGCCCCCTGACTCCCTCATTTTAAATTATCTTTGTCTCCTCTTTTCTTCCTTGTTCACTGGCCAGTTGGGGATAAATTTGTAGGCTGGTTCCTACCCAGGGAGAGAAGGAGGATATAAGGATAGTGGCAGCATGTTACTAACTCACTAGTTCCTGCTAACTTCAGGATAAGCCACATAGTAAGCCCCTAGAAAATGTTAGTGATTATTAATGTGCATATATTACAAGGCCAGCTCTGAACTCACAGGGCCTCCTGTATTCTTGCATGAAACAGCTTTTTTTTGAGACTTTAATATTGTCTACTTGTTATTCCTTTATGTCATAACTACTTCCAGAGCAGGTACCATGGTCTGGCAAGCTTTGCATCCTCCACAATACTCAGTAGGATAACTCCTGACCCTCTTCTGACATGGTACTATGTTTTACTTTGTATTATAATTATTCATGTGAGTGTCTTCCTTGAACTGTGGGTCCCTCAAGGGCAGGGACTGAGCTTTTAAATCTGTACCTAGAAACAGAAACAAGTACGCTTACTTTAGCTCTGCTCTAAGGCTTTAGCATCTGCTGTTGCCTTTACCCAATACTCTCCTAGCTCAGCCATCAGCTATCACCTCTGCAGATGGCACTCTTGATCATTTATTGTCTCCACTCCAGACTGTTACATTAGTTTATTATTTTTACAGCACTACCAGTATGTGAAACAGTCTCATTGGCTTATTTGTCTTCTCCATGAGAATATAAGATACAAAAGAAAAGTTAAAAAGACAAACATAAGCTACAGATCTTATTTGCCATTTTCATTGTTGTATTACCCAGTTTTGTAAAGCAGTGGTTGGTATTTAAAGGGTGCTCATCAAATATGAATGATTGATGAATAAATGCTAAATCAAATGGGAAAGTGGCATTGGTATGTCTCCAAGACTGAACAAGAGGTCAGTATTGTGCAGAATGTAAAAAATAGAACACGTGGCTCTAAGTTTTACACTGGTTGGAGAAGAAATAAGTGCCAGTATGAATATCCTGAGAACAAGACAAGGCCAACTGTCAGGGGTGGTGGTGCAGGCCTATAATCCCAGCACTCTGGAGGCTGAGGCAGGATTGCCACAAGTTCAAGGACAGCCTGAGCTACGCAGTGAGACCCTGTTTCAAAAAACCAAAGACAAGGCAAAGTGTGATTGGGTACTAGGTGTGAGGCACAGAATCAGAGGCAAGAGAGAAACAGGCGGCTAGGGATCACATCCTAATCATGATCCTATGTCCTTCACTTAACACAGTGGCAGCAGAGAAGGTGTTCTGAAAAAGTGAGCAACTGCTGAACTGCCTGGTAATGCCAGGGGATTAGATGAGATACAGAGACTTTTGTGTCTTGGCTTGCAAATATTTTTATTCAACAAATTCCCAATCTATGTGTGTTAAGAGATCCTTCTGGTCTGGTGATATAGCTCAGTGGTAGAGGGCTTGCCTGGCATGCACATGGCCCTAGCTATAAAATTTTGTACAAAATTTTTAAAAAAGTGGGAGAGATTCTATATAAAAAAGGGTTGGGGATGTAGCTCAGTCATAGAGCACTTGCCTAGCATATATAAGATCCTGGGTTCAATCTCCAGTACAAAAAAAAAAAAAGGTGCACATACACAAACCAGTAAGATAATATTTTGGCTACAATTCATATAATTTATTTATTTAACAACTGAGTATCTTCTATGGTCCAGGCCATGTCCCTGGTGCTGAACACAGATAAATTCTGGCCCACAAGGAGCTCACAGTCTCATGGGGGTAAAGACACAAAAATAAATAAATAATGTAACTAGACTTTGTAAAGGGAACTGCTGTGCAAGACGAAGAGCAGGGAAACCTACATCCTCTGATCAATGTCTACAGCAAAGAAAAGATTGGCCAACAGACATTTTCATGAAGAATAAATAAGGCAATGCTTCTCAAAGTACAACTTGCTCATTACCTACATCAGAATCATGTGGAGCACATATTAAAATATACATCCCAGCGCCTTCTGCAAATATTCTAATTCAGAAAGGTATGGGTCTGGGAATCTACATTTTAAAGCACTCTGAGTGATTCCATTACATCTTAAAGTTTGAGAATCAATGAGATGAAGTTTAGTTTTTAAATTGGAATGAATAATGATCTACACATCAGTTGCTTTTACCTTTTTTTTTTTTTTTGGTACCGGGGATTGAACTCGGGTCCTTGCGTTTGCGCAGCAGGTGGTGAAACCACTGAGCTAAATCCCCGGTCCCTGATCAGTTGCTAATCTTAACTAGTATTAATAAGGGCAGGGGAGGTAAAGAAGAGGAAAGGGGTTGACATTTTTAAGTTGCCCTATAGTCTATACATAAGTTAACTTCTCATAATAATCCTATGAGGTAGATATTATAATCTCCACTTTACAGATGAAAAAATAATAAAGTTTAAGTAATTTGTTCAAATTGTAGGGCTAATGAGTAGCAACGATGACATTTGAACCCAGATTCATGTAACTATAAAGCCTGCCAACTTCTTATGGGGACACCAAGGGACAGATTAAATACAATTTTCTTTTAGTTCTTTGCTAGCTCTCTCTAGATAAATAAAGAACAGCTAGATGGTACTACAGTCATATTTAATATAATTAATTACCCATGGATACGTCCTTCTTTGGCCAGGTGGGATTGAGGGCAAAGCTGGAACTATAAAACAAATGGCCATTTTTTCTTTTTCCATCATTTTCTCACCCCCTGGTGGAGGTGTTATGGAAATGTACTATGTTAAGAACTAGGTCCACTTGGAGGGAAAAGCAAACATAATTAGATACCCACAAATGCAACCCCAACTGCTAAGATTTCTAGATTGCAAAACATCCAGAAGGTTAGAGGGCATTCAAGGGAAATAGCAGGACTGATAAAACTCTTTTCTCAAAAGATGAACTGTCAGGACAAGTGGCAGATCCACAATTTGCAAAGTACAACAAAAATAGACAGCTCAGAAAATAATGGGAGGTCCAATCCTATATAAAAAGCTTGGGAAGTCGGGCATGGTGGCACATGCCTATAATCCCAGCATTCAGGCTGCCATGAGTTCAAGGCCATCCTGAACTACAAAGGGAGACCTTGTCTCAAAAAAAAAAAAGCTTACAGGACAGACCCAACTTATAAAGACTTACATAATAAAGAAGATATACACACACACACACACACATGCGAGCTCGTGCACATAGACAAACACACAGAACAAATACTGCTTAAATTTCTACTCATCTTATTTTGCCATCCAACCAGATCTTAGGTAGGGGCAGCCGATAAATGTACATATTAGATTAAGAAAAGGAAAGACATAGTACAGGTGGCTGGGGGCACTTAGGGCCTAAAGTTCAGAAGGCTGGTATGCATCCACCATCCTCTTCTATCACTGAGGTGGGAGCTACTACAAACCACATGTGGGTTTTTAGTGCTAGAGAATAATTTTTCTTATTTCTGGTGTTTTAAGAAACTGCTATGTCTCAAGATGAGTCTTGAAAAAATCAGCCCATAGCACCAAAACTATGGACAGTTCACAGCTTAGATTTCACTATTTTGTGTAACAAAGACTACAAGCCAGATTTTACTTTATTCCTACATTTTCCCCACATTCAACCTGGGAACATGTGCTCCCACCTACTTTTTCATATAATGCTTAGGGTTGGTTTTAAAAAAATCATGCTGATCTGAAATGAACTTTTCCTTAGAAAAATGGTTTATTTATACTGTGCTGATTTACCTCTTCCAAACACACAGCCTCTAACAGGCAGAGTTACAGGAGCAGATGCCATAAACTACAGTTCTACAATATGTAGGCACTGTACCTGTTTATCCAACTGTATCTGAAATTTGTTGACACCGCAAGCCAGCTACACTAAAGATGACTCTGGGGGGCACCTAGATGAAGTCTTTATCCTGATGGGAATATCTTCTTGTTTTAGAGTCTAAACAGGACATTGGGATTATGCCTTTGGCCAGCTGATTGGCACATGAGAAGATTACATAAAGCCCACATCTAACTACAGCAGGTCTTCTAACTGATTATTACTCTGCCTCAAGTTTATAAAGATCTAGAACTGGAAGCTATGAGGTCAAAATAGCCAAAATGCAACTGCACTGCTATATTATATAAAGTCAAATGAACTGTCCTGCAGATCCCTGGCCGTCTCTTGACCAGAAACATTTAAAAGGAAACCTCAAGTATGCTGAGAGGTAATTATCAGAATATGTGGGTACCTTTATTCCTGAATATCAAGTATTAAGGCTCATCTCCGTGATCACTTCTTGCAATAACCACATAGGGCAACTCATTACAGACTGCTCATTATGTATGCTGAGCTCTTGAGTTAGGAGGGGGGGATTTCTACTCTATCCAGGGCTGAGCTGACTGTGTGAGGGGTTAACCTTTATAGTTCTAAGTCTTATCCTCATTCTGGGTACATTTCAGTTCTGCTCCAAGTCCACTTTGCTCCAATTCAGCGATGACAGACATATATTTGAACTCATTTGGTCGGAAGTTAAATGTCTCCACTAACCCATAGGTCTCTTTACGATCAGTGGCATAGAAGAGCTGAACTTGATTGGCGATGCACTGTGCCTCAGTAACATTCTGCAAGATAAAAAGAGTGGTGAGGTTCCTCCTGGCACAGGACCACGAAGTTCTGTGTCTGAGTTCTGTGGTGGGTGGGGGCCTCACCCAGGAATCACTGCTTCTGAAAGTCTCCCTGACTCCCTGGCCTCTTGAGTCTTGCCTCTTCTCCATGTTTATCACTATCACAGTATTTATCACACTGTCTTGTATGTGTCCTTTTTTCCTTTTTGTCTTTTTTTCCTAATACACATTCCTCAAAGACATAAATTATGCCTTGTTTTATGCCCCTATATGAATACATCTGGTGAATGTCTGAATAAATTAATGCACATGTTCATAATTTCCCTCTTCATTTAGTTCCTAAGTAACTGTTAAATATATCTCCTGAGGAAAAAAAGATCAAGAGTTACCCAGCTCTAAGAACTAGTTAGTGGGTACCAAGTTATGGACTAACCAAACATACACCTGAATAAAGCCTTTACTGACATCAGCAGTCAGAAAAATACTGCCAGAGGCAGCTGTGATGGTTTTAAGATCTGTTCAAAAATTCTATGATATTCCTTCTTTTGGTGAAGCCTAAATTCCCTTTCCTTGAATAAGGCTGTACTTAGTGACTTGCTTCTAACAAACAGACCATGATGAAATGATAGGGAAGGACTCCTGCTATTAACACATTAAGAGACTGTAGCTTCTGTCTTGAATCACTTGCTCTGGTGAAAGAGAGTTGCTATATTATGACATTCAAGCAGCCCTGTGGAGAAGCCAATGTGGTGAGGAACAAGGGCTCTGCCAATGGCCATGTGTATGGGGCCAAAAGTAGATTTTCAACTCCAATCAACTTTCAGATGACTACAGCCCTAGCCAACATCTTGTCGGCAGCCTCGTGAGACTCTGAGCCAGAACCACCTAGTTAAGCTGCTTCTGAGTTCCTATCCCACAGAAACTGTGAGGTGACAAATGTTTACTGTATTAAGCCACTAAGTTCTGGAGTAGTTTGATATGCAGCCATTTATAACTAATCCACCAGCGAAGCTCTAGAAAGAGAAAGGTGCGTGTCTCTAAAGTGCAGGACACAGAAATGGTGAGCAGACAATACCTGAAGAGGGGTGGGGTAAGCTTGGGGAGTCACAGGCTATACCCTCAAAACTTCATGAAAGAATTACCTCAACTCTGAGTTTTGTTTTCTACACATTCTGCAGTTCTAGCTGGCCAGAGGCATTTATCCATCACCACTTGAGTCCATCTGGCCAAAATCAAACCCCAAAAGATACGGGAAAATTCTCACAAAAATTGATTGCTCGAAGAGTGCTCCAGCTACAGGATGATGAAGATGAGTTTGTAAACACTCTAGGCTGTGCTTTACCTTTATCCCCTCCATAGGACTTTTAGATCACTTCTCAAAAGCAGACAATCATCTCTAAGACTGAGTGTTCAATTAAAAGCAACCCCCTCCCATCGCAAACATGGCTATTTCAAATTAACAGAAATTTAGAGTTGGAAGGAGTCTTAGAAATCACCCAGTCCTCATTTAATAGTGCAGGAAACCAAGGCAGATGAGGTAAAGGGATGGGTCCAAGCTCATGTGGTTAGCCAGAGGCAGACCTCAAGAATTCCAGGCTGGTACTCCCTCCACTTCATTCTGCTACTGTTTCTAATAATTAAGACTTACTGAAGTTGGTGACTCTCCTTCATCAATTTTGCCTTTCTTAAACTCAAACATGCCTCAGGAACAAAATCTTCCTAAAGCAAGAATACTTCTACAATTGGAGGCAGATACCACCAGTCTCTGAGGCTGAAGCTGATAAATGAGACTGAAATGAGCAAGGACAAACAGATTGTACAGCAATCATAAAACTGCTCCTGGTACCTGGGGAGAACACAACAGGCATCATTAGCTATGGGCATATAGTTGTTGCTCTATCTTAGTGATATTCAACTGGGAATGGGAAAAGGAGGAAGGAAATCACTATGTATGATGGTTTCACATGTAAATAGCGTGGAAAAGACAAAAAACTGCCCTATATTTTGGAAGTTACTTATTTGTCCACAATCTCTTACTTGAAACTTCCTAGGGCCAGATGTGTGATGGATTTAGAATTATTGGATTTTAGAAAGGTAGTAGGTTCAGATAATATATGTGTATATTATATAACTCTCCATAATCAAACATACCAATAAAACACAATATTCCATACCAAGTGAATTTAATAAAGACTATAAATGGTCTCATGTCAGTTTAAGTAAACATTTAGTTCCCAAATGAGTTTAAATCAGGTAAGATTTTGTGACTAAATGGGTATTAAAATACTATTTTCATGGGCTGGGGATTTAGCAACCACCTGCCTTGCAAGTGCGAGGTCCTGAGTTTGATCCCTGGTACCAACCCCCGCCCCCTCCAAAACCGAAAAACAAACTCTATTTTCGCAACTTGTGGATTTCAGAATTGTGAATAAGTGATTAAGGATCTGTATTAAAATCAGTTTGGAAGAGCATAAAGTCAAAATTATGCCAACTTTATAAGTAAAAAATAAGTACATGTAAATTTCCTGGAATTTTACCTCTTACAAGATTTGACAGAAGTGCAGCTCTTTTAGGGCTACTAGGTAATCCAAACAGGCAAAGGTGCTTCTTACCAGAAATGTGGCATCCATTTCTGCCGTCATCAGCACTATGCCCTTTTCTTCCTTAAGTTCAGGGTAGTGATATAAAATCAACTGGCTGGCTGCGGCATCTCCTCGGGTCTGCAGGAGGAACATTTACTAAGGCTCAATAAGGTACCACAACGACAAACGACAATTTCAAAGCAATAGAGAGTCTGGAGGAAATTCTGGCTCTTGATAGCCCCTTGGGTGGCCAGTGAGCTTGAGGAAAGGTATGTGGAGGCAAGGTTGAGCCTGCAAAGGCAGGGTGAAACTGACAGTTTGCATGGTGTTATTTGTGTCTTCAATTGGAAAAGGTTTGGCTTTTTTCCCAGAAAATGTTTATAGAAGGCAGTGAATCCTTCATAGTAGCCATACATTTAAAAATAAAATGGCACCAGCAGCTACCAAATCAAGTTCTAAAGAAAGCAATATGCCTGTGTAATTGCCACTTTTATGGACTAGTGCATTTCATAGCAGAAATCTACTCCCCTTGGCTGGCTCTGAAGACTGAGCTCTTTTAAGCTGTAGCAAGAGCTGGAGAGCTTGTACATGGGCTAGATTTGTAGTCTGTGATTTTAAAATATAATTTGTTTGGGGTGGGAAAAGAGAGAAGAATGGGGACATCATAATTTCATGAAGAATGATGAGAGTAGTGGTAACTAGACCTCAAGTCTAGACTAGGAAACAAGGCTAAATTCAAGTCTAAAGCCCCATGCCCTATCTAGTGTAGAAGGAAACCACATTCAAAATAAGATCCCTAGGTTTCATCTCTAAAATTTCAGCAAAGCTTTTAATTATCATATCTAACTCTTGCTAAGGTATTCTTCAGTCTCTTAGTTCTACCGAACAAACTTTCAGTATTTTATTGATCATTTCAGTCATTATTCTAATGTTATATACTAATCACTTTGATCATAATTATGTTTCTGGATATTTCTCTTGTATTTGGGGATAAGTTTCATGAAGGCAAGAATCTTGTCTCAGATCTCCAGGTCCTAGCATAGTTCCCAACACAATGATACAATGGTTACGTTCATATACTCTGGAGTCAGATGACTTGGATTCAAACCCAGCTCTATCACTTAGCAATGTGAACTAATTTCGCTAAGCTCATTTTCTTTGCTGCAAATAGAAATAATAACAATAATTATTTAATGGTGTATTTTAAGAATTAAATGACAATGTATATACAGCATCTGGTAATAGTAAGTACATCTAGTGTTAGTTATTATAGTATGTGCTCAATAAATTCCTGTTGGATGAATTATTTAAAAATTGTGAAAAGCTGTTCCCTCATTCTATTTTGTACTTTATCCCAACTTTAAAGCCAATCTGAATATCCTTGTTTTTGCCAGATGTAGCCTTTAAATACAGAATGTCATTCTTTGTTATTTAAAATACTGTCTTTTATTTTAAAAGCTTCAAATGCTTAGAACTTAACTTTTAAATCTAATATTTAAGTATAAAACAAAGAAAAAAGGAATAAAATAAAATAATATTAAATGGAAACTTCACCTAGCACTTGGAATGTGCTGACTTGGTTAATAAACCACATGTAAGACATGCAGCCTTTCTCAATGGGCTTATAGCTTGGGTTAAAAAGATAACATTCTAACTTCGTCATGTTTGTCAAGTGAAGAACATGCAGTAAATGCTATAAGGTCTGAGGAAGAGACAAAAGAGAGCCAGAGTTGGTCAGAGAAAGTATTCTAGGGTCTTTTCCCATTTCTTGTTATTAAGTGGGCCTAGGAAAACTGCTACAACATGTAAAGTATGAAAATTCATCAGTGCCACAACAAGTATTGCTAAGAATTAGTAGATATTCTGTGCTCTCAAGTCTCAGCAAGTGCTCCTGGTCCCACCAAATGATAGGTCTCTTTCCTCTATCCTTGTG
Organism: Heterocephalus glaber; assembly: GCF_000247695.1. The sequence goes on from NW_004624906.1 coordinate 2,525,990, forward strand.
CTTGTTAGAGCACAAGCCACTTACCTGAATATTTATAAGTGCAGTGAAGTGAAGTTCAGTACCTGTCCATTGTCCAACAAAGAACTCATAACCTTCCCTTCTTGGCAGTGCACACAGAAACTGTGGGAAAGAGATACACAAAGGGACAGAAAAATAAAGTCATTTGCTCTAGGTGCAACCACTTATATTTCTCATTCCATTTCTTCAACACTTGGGTTTAAAAATAATTCTTTAATTATCAAATTAATATATAATATAATAAAGACTCATGCACCTACCTAAGAAAGAAGGCATTAGAGATATAATTTGAAGATCTCTCTGCAACCCATTTTAATCCCATTAGAGATTAATACCTATCCTGATTTGGTGTCTCTCATTATTCCTTTCCATGTTTTATACTTTTACTGAATATATATATTTGGATTTTCATTATGACTAATGATATTAGGGATCTTTCTGGTGCTTATGTGTCATTTCACTTCTTTGGAGAACTCTCTTTTGTTCTTCTTTTGAGATAGTCTTGTTATGTTGCCCAGGCTGGCCTCAAACTCAAAGTCCTGTTTCAGCTTCCTGAGTAACTTGGATTATAGGTATGAACCACTTTTTTTTGGCTTTGGTGAACTGTTTAATCAAAATTCTCATCCATTTTAAAACTGCATTGTCTGTTCTTTTTATTACTGAGTTATAAGAGTTTTATTTATTTATTTTTTTCACAGGATAAGATTATCTTTTATTAGAGTTCTTATATTACATATTCCAAGAGTTTTAAATGTAATGGGTTACTTCCACATTTTGGCTATTGGGACTAATGTTGCAAGGAACATGAGTGTACAAATAAAATGTTTTACTTTTTTTTTTTGCAGAACCAGGGATCGAACTCAGGACCTTATGCTTGCAGGCAGGCGTGGCACCACTGAGCTACATCCCTGGCCCTTTACTTTTTTTTGAGACAGGGTCTTGTTATGTAGTTCAGGCTGGCCTTAAACTTATTGTGTAGCCCAGGCTGGCCTCAAACTTATGACAATCATCCTGCCTCAGCCTCCCAAGTGCTGGGATTACAGGCATGCGCCACCATGTCCGGCCTCATTTTACTTCTGTTGAAATCTAAATTAATATTTTTTTAATAGTTTATGCTTCTTGTGACATATTTAAGAAATCACTGTCAAACTGAACTTCACTAAGATTACTTTTTTTATTTCCTTCTACTAGTTTCATTTATGTCTTTGATCTATTTTGAGTTGAATTTTGTATACAGTGTGAGGTAAGGGTAGAGGTTAATTTGTGTGCACGTGATTTTGCAATTTTTTTAGCATAATTTATTGAACAGATTATCTTTTCCTTAATTATACTGGCACCTTTGTTGAAAACAACTAACCTCAGATAAGTGGTCTGTTCCTAGACTATTCTCTCCCACTGATCTATATGCCTCTATTTATACTGATAACACAATGATTTCATTCATGCAAATCAAAAGCCTATTGGGATTTTGATTTGAATTGTACTTAATCTAGAGATCAATTTGGGGAGAACTGACATCTTAACAATATTGAGCCATCTAATCCATGAACACAGTATATCTCTCCATTTACTTAGGTATTCTTTATTTTCTGTTGGCAGCATTTGGAAAAATTTTTTTTTGGTACCAGGGATTGAACTCAGGACTTTTCGCTTGTGAGGCAGGCGCCAGAACCACTGAGCTAAATTCCTGGCCCTGGAAAAATTTTTTGAAAAACCTAGAAATCATGATCAACACCAACTCAGCTGTCAAGTCAGTTATTCATTCCCTTTTCTTGGGGCCTTCTGTCAGCTCTTTACTCAAGCAACAACAGCCTCATAATTGTTTTTAGGCACCTTACAGCAAGATAGCATGGCCAAAACAGCAAAGGAAACTGCCAAGAGAGCAGGAACTTGAAGGAGGTTGTAAAAAATTAAGGGCTCAGATGCCTTCCAATAGGTACCTATTTTGATGGGTTAAGGCCTACATTCAGTAAGGCTTGAGATGTGGTAGAGACCTAAAAAGGCAGAGGTTATGAGGTCAAACCCATATCATTTGTTGGGCTGAAATATCACTTATTATTATAATTAACATGTAAGCCTCTTTGGTAAATGAACATGTGAGAAAGCGTGGAATAGGAGGAGGTGAGTTGGAAAACATCCTTGTTTTTTTTGATACCAGGGATCGAACTCTGGTCCTTTTGCTTGCGAGGCAAGCAACGGAACAACTGAGCTAAATCCCTGGCCCCAAAACACCCTTGTTTGGCAGCACTGATCAACAGTTTTTACACAGTCACCAGGAACTTACTGTTGGACAGGACTGAGCCCGACTCCAGATCAAATCAAACTTCTCTTTCTGTGAGTTGAGAAAGCATAAAATTAATTCATAAACAGGGAAATATAAGAGATCATAATCACAATTCAGCTTAGAAAGACTAAATTCTAGAGTTATACTACAACTAACCCGTCTTTTTCTATTTATAAATTGCTCTTATGACAGAGAGACAGGAAAAGCCAGATGTATGTTTTGCTGTTCGCTGTCAGAATTATGTGTGAAGATTAGGTGCTCAAATGCTACAAACACTCCAGGGAACTCACTAACTCAATCCAAGGTGAGACGAGAAGGCCTGTTCCAACAATGAGTTGGTATAAGAGGGCTAAAATATGATGGAAAATGCAGACTGCTCTAGCTGTTGAAGTCACGAAAGGTAAGGGTCTATATGATAAGAGGTTAAAAAAAAAAAAAGACAGTGATGTCCATGTAACAACCAAAAGGCCTGGCTTGGATAATTGAGGAACTAGCCAAAAACTCAGTATTTCAAATGTTTTCCTATATCAGCAGAAAAACAGTAAACCAGAAAGTAGCATCCCTTCCTAGGCAAAGACTTAGCAGGCAAGAAGCGACCAGTGACCATCTCCAAGAGCAATTCAAGAAGGGAAAAACAAAGACAATGCCACTTGCTAGGAAGAAAGACTAGGAGAAGGTTCTAAGTCAGCTTGGGTATATGTTATTTACAGACAAGAAGGGAAGAAAACTATATTAGAGGTCCTGTCTTAAATTCCAACAGCTTGGTTGAAAATACCAAAAAGAAATAAAAGACATTTGGAAATTACTGAGTAACACGAACTTATACAATGCTCCCTTGTCAGAGACTTGACTCAAAGACATTTCTAAACCAGAAAGAGGGAAAACAAAAGCCATAAATATACCATATGGAACTTCCAATCTTTGGTGCTTAGGGCATAATAAAAACCCTCAGAGCTGTAAAATCCAAGTTCTCAAGAGGCCATAAACACAGGAAAAGTAAAGGCAACTGCCTGCTGAGGTTACAGTACTGACCTTCATGCTGTAACACTTCATTTCCCCTCCAAACTACTTACAGGAATGACTGCGTAGACTGTATCTTTTGCTGCAAAATACTGCTGCCAAATCTGTACAAAAAAACAGAGGGTGCCTGTGACATGTGGGTAATCTTTTCAACCTGTGGTAAGAAATGGTGACAGCTTTCATTGCTAAGAGTAATATGCTATTTGATAATGGGTAGGAAATATCCACTGTAATGCTTTTGTAACTAGTATATGATTATAAAAAAGATTTAATATCATACACTCTTCTAGATGATTAAAAACTGTAACTCTTAATAACAAATTCTGTCAGAGAAACTGATTCTATGACCTTTGAAATCATTCCTCTTAAAATGTGCCTGTATATAATAGACAACCTCTTTTTCCCCAATCTTTTTTCTTCCCTCCTCAGATTCACACCACCCCAGCCAACTGTGGGTCTTCTCAGAGAACCAGGACATCAGTCATTCAGAGAGGCCAGGATGCAAATCCCAGCCACAATCATTTATGAATTATGCCACCTTGGGCTTATCACTGAAACTCCCTAAGTAATATCAATAAAATAACAGTAATGTCAACCTCACAGGATTATAGTCTTTACCAGTTGAATTAGTATACTGTAACTCTGTGCTTGGCATGGAGTAAACACTAAAAATAATGTTAGTTTTATTAGCTAGTGTTGCCTGCTATAGACAGCTTGAGATCTCACTTCCAGAAAGTTTTCCATGAGAAAGAGATAGCACAGTCAAGACTCAGCAAACTCTCAGTCAGAAGTCCTATTTCTATCTGGCATCAAAGAATAGGAAGGGCACAGTAGACCTTCATGATGTAAATACCAAAAGGAAGGGAATAAAATTTATATATATATATTTTTGTGCAAAATCAGAAAATAGGGAAAAATTTTCATAGTTCTACCATTCTAAAAGACTCGTTATTGTGATATATCTTTTTTCTAGTATTTCTTAGGAATGTTTTTCTTCTTTCCTCCTTAAATTCTTTTATTGGTACATTTTAGGTATACAATACATTTACATTTATCATTGGGAACTTGTACCTTTACATGATGTATCTTGGTTCTTATTTTTCCCCCATTCCCCTGCCCTCCCTTCACCCCCCTTTTCCCTATTTACAAAGACTTTGTTTCCACTTTTTCCTTTTCTCATATTTTTTCCTTTCCCTTCTTTCCTTTCCTCTACCCCTCCCACTTCCCCTACCCCTTTGGATCTTTTCTTCCTGTTTCACATTATCAATTAAGGAATATTTTTCTTTTATAGCACATATACATAGATATAGAGCATATGCAATATTGTGTCTTGTTTTTTGTCCCTTAGCATATCATACACGTGCTCTGTGTTCATATTTGTACTATTATTCTATTGTCCTCCATTCGTTTTCATGTTATTGGTTCTGACTGGAAAACCTTTTCCCCATCTCTAACCCTACAAAGATTTCCTGTCCTCCAAAGCTAAGCCTATATACTTCTTCCATGTAGTCTCCCTTGACCATTTCAGTTAGAAATTTTCCTATAAATTGCGTTTGCACTTTATACCTTTCAAAAGATGCCTAGGATATGCTACCTCATAATAAGGTCATTTACATGTGGATCCCTCTCTGTCATTAGTTTGCAAATCTCTGTAGGCAGAATATCTGCCTGTGTTGTCATCAGTGTCCTACAAACCAAAAAGTACCGAAATGCTGACTGGATGGTAGATCATTGTGATTTAATAAGAAATATATTTCTCTCTACCATGGTTGTTGACAGAGAGCTACTAAAAGAGGCACTTAACCCAGGTTAGGGAAGTATACCAGAGGAAGGGACACTTGGCTATATTCTGAAGAATGATTAGAAGTGAGTGGGGGGTAAATAGGGAGGCAGGAAGATGAGAAAACATACATGCTAAGCAGAGAGTGACATCATTAGCAAAGGCACAGAAGTTGGGAAAGGCACCACAACCAAGATAACATCTGAGTGAGCTAGCCATTCTCTTAGTATTGTCAACATTCCCATTACAATGTGAGGCTCCAACTGATACACTAATCAACGGATGATCTATCTAGTCAATACAAAGTACAAAAGGTCTATTACTTCCTAGAGCCTAGGCAAACTACTCTATTAATGCACCTAATGTTGCTTTGCCTTTTTAAAAAAGTATGTCAAAAGACTGTCTTCTCAATTGAAGGATTACAGTATTTTAATTTATGATATTAGCAGATAGTTTACGAATCACTGAAATTTATAAGACTGGGAGATATTTTCTAATTTAGATGACCTCTGTTACTTAAAAATTATTCCAATGAACACAAATTTGTCTAAAATTATAGGTCTAAATGTTATCTCCTTGTTCAGGCCTCCTGGGCCTGGCTTTTCTCTCCCAAATGATATGCTGATGTCCACATTCCATTGGCACCTTTCCCATAGGGACAGCCTGAGTGTCCCCAGGACTGTGTAAGGCTCTATTAACAGAAGTTAGAACCTTGTGCTGATCTTAGTTGTTTTTGTGTTTGTCCCTCCACTAGGCAAGAGTACTTTAAGAGGACTTGGTCAGGATATGATAGGTAAAATGAGAGAAATGGGAGTAGGGAAACCTATCTAGAAAGGTAGTACAGCAATCAGCTACAAAGTACTGATGATTTTAAGTAGGGCCGGGGGGATGTAGCTCAGTGGTTCCAGCGCCTGCCTTGCAAGCGGAAGGTCCCGAGTTCAATCCCTGGTACCAAAAAAAAAAGGGATGAAGATTTTAAGTAAAATGTGGCAAGTGGAATGAAAAACAAAGGGGAAATACAAGTTGATTAGATATATAAGAGCAAGACCACGAAAGACAAGTTTTCTTACGCCACTGTTGTTCATGTAATTCATCACTTTTGTCCTTTATTGGTATTTTTCATTTCAGCTAGAAAGAGGTGTCAAAAAAGGTATGCTTTTTTCTACTCTCAGATTTGGTTCACAGAACACATTTTCATGGAGTATGCCAACACATTTTCATTCATTACCTGTTTTATTTCTTCTGCAGTTTTGTCTTTCACCATCTCAATGTTAAAGATTGAACCGAGAGTCTTAAAAGAGGAAATAAAAAGCAATTAACATCTACAATTTAAAAATAACAACAAAAACCCTGTAGCTTAATGCTGTCTCTGAGCCTTGTGGGAAACAATATCCAAGGACAGTGAAGCAGATCTTCAGTTAAGTACAATGCAAACATAAGAAAACCACATGCTCAGAGACAATGAGTCCACAAGCCCACACAGGTTTTCATAGCTTTACTCCTAGGGAGTCTGTGTTAGGTTACTGCGTACTTCCCAGTTGCTTCAACCTCACCAGCAAGTGTTGCAGCTCTTTGTAGCTGGTAAAAGGAGAAAGGTTGGTTGTTATTTTTAATTTAACTGTTATTCTACCAGGGGGAGCTCCTTATTTACAATTAAGTGACAAACTAAATATACTTTTATTTGATTTTTTAAACTACTCCCTAGATAAAGGAGAAATTTCACTACGTTTCCTTCAAATTTCTTCCAGCACTACCAGGACCCCTATGTAACCTAGAGTCATGTTAAGAACACAAAAGTTCACATCTCATCTCTACAGCTGGAAAATGACCTTATATAAAACCACTGATTCACAGTAAATACATTCAAGTTTGTAGCCCCTTGTTTTAGATGTCCCATATGACTTCAGACTCGGATCTCAATATTTAGAGACTTACCTTGTCTTTAGTGAATCCTTTGCTCATAGGCTGCTTCTCCAAGACATCTGTCTGAAATATATATTGAGAGAGGGTATTAATCTATATTTATAAGAAAAAGAAAACCAAGCTAGCTGAAGTACCCAATCTTATTAAGTAATTTTACACCTGATGACTCACTTTTCTCCACTCTTTAGACTAACTGTACACACTATATGAAGTTATTGTTTATGCAACAACTTTCCTCTAAGATTCTGAAATGCAAAGATGAGAAAAATTTTTTTGTTAGTACTATCATCTGTTAGTACTGGGAAGCTCATCCTATTCCTGCCATTATGAATATGAGGTATTTCTTTCCAGAAGTAGGTCTCCTTAGCTATCCTGTGATCTGCCCACTGACCTATTCAATACTGAGCCAAAGAAGAGGTGAGAAATGGAAAGATGTGTTTTCTAAGACTGCTTCGTATCTCCAACAACACTTCTAATGGCAGATGTCCTAAGTGGACCTGAGTCTTAATAGTCCCTCCATCAAATTAAACACCCTTTCAAAAAAGGCCAAGAACAAATGAAAGTAATTATTTTCTCTCTTGCTTACTATCTCTGATAAAAGCCTGGAAATCCTACTTTGATGGTTTCTGACAGTAGGAATGGCCGATAAACGGCTGATAGTTCTTAGCCTTCACTCTATCTCTAAATTCAAGATCAGGCTATTATAGACCTGGGAGTAGCTCATGTCTATAATCCTGCTACAAGGCAGGGGAAAAACCAAACATGCTTTTCAGAGGTAAACAAGTAGTCTACATGTGGGATAACTATCCATGCTAAACAACATGTTCTGTCACTCTGTGATTTCATGAATCCAAATCTTTCATAATGATGCCCATATAACCTGTATCCACAAATTAAGTAAAAGCCTGGCACAGAAAAACTTGTTGAATCTTTTTTTTATTACACCCCTATACACTGGCAGCATCCAAGAATAGCTATTCCTTCATAGTCAAGCCATATAAAAAGTAGAGAAACGATTTCATATTCATACCATTCATCCTTAGGTGTACCATGAAAGCAAAACAAAAGCAAACCTTCATTTGTACAGCTACTTTCACCTTTCAATCACCAAATATCCTCATGTATTCTTTTCCTACAGTGACTTTCAAATATTCTTTATTTCAATTTTCACTTATAGAAAAAAAATAAGCCCAAAGTATAGACTTATTTCAGTTTATCAAATCCAAGATATCACTGATTTTAAGATTCACCAATATTTTATGTATCAGAAAATAACGAATGTGCCACTTGAACAATAACATAATACTTTGTTATCACATCAATTTTGAGACAATTTTGAAGATGCTAAAATATGAAAAAACCTGGCCTTAAAACTAATGAAATGAGATAGTTAAAATAGTTTAAACTACACGCCAAAAGTCTCAAAGCACTTAATAAAGAATTTAAATGTCTGCTTTACTTTCTCTCCTATACTTTGGAAATCTGTGGGGATAATTTTTCTTGTTGTCATGATAACAGACTAGATGGTGATATCTATGTTTATCAGAGGGCATGAGTGCCAAATGTGCTGCAACTTTACAGATGAGTCTACATAATGACAACCTTTCAATGTCTAGCCAGGCATTCTTGTAGGTGAAACCATTTTGTAATTACCTGGCCTATAATCTAATTTAAAAAAAATACACAGCTTTAATAGACATTGACTTTCCCAGAAATATAACCACTACATAAGTTGATAGAAGACTGTACGATGGGGCATCTCAGGTCACTGGTAAGGACACATTTCATGCTTTTGGAGTTTTTATAATTACCAGTACAACATTTGTATACCAGTTAGCATTTGCTGCTTATGTGCTCATGGTTATTTTACAAATAAGTGAAACATCCAAGAATTTAGATACTACAATGTGTATTTTATTTTAAAATACTTTAATTATGGCCACAGCACTATACTGATTTTTTCATCAAAATTATGTGTTTAGGTAGGTTATATAATCTACCTAACTATATTGTTTTATTTCAGGTAGAAGAGGGAGAATTAAATACAATTTATTATAAAGAGAGAATGTTGAGTCCCATGTGGTAGGGAACTGATGACTCAAAGTAACAAGAAGGCTTTGAGAATTGAGAATATGTGTTAGCCATTGCCCCTCCTCTGTCTAGCTAGATAAGGGAGATAGTAAGTGAATATTTACCTAAGCATTGCCATAATTTAAATTACTTATTCTAAATCTTATTACCACAAAGCTGAATTTTAAAGTGTGCTTACAAAAAGGGGCAAAGACCTTCCCATATAAAATCGAAAGTTTATAATACAGAAACATTTCCAAGAGCTATCAACTGTAACTTTGCTACTATAAATGTTTATTATAGAAAATTACGTCTGTTAAAATATTTGTAGTAGGGAGTAGTTGGTAATTTATGTATAGGAGGTTGAATTTGCTCCCCAACTTTGTGATATTAGCCCACTATTAGTCTTGTTCTAACTGACTCAACTAGTTACAGGCTCTTACAATTTAGGATACCTAAGGCAAAAAAGTTATTTCCAAGTAAAACAAACATCTCTAATTTGACTTTCAAATATAATGTACAATTCCAATTTTCCTCTGTGACCACCTTATTTCTGGTTCTCTATAGTTCACACCTGGACTGCTGCATATTTTCCCTGGCTCCAGTCTCTCCTGCTCCAATTTGTTTTGTGCACTACTCTAGATTGGTATTTTTCAAATCTTAAATTGCAAGATCAATTTAACGGATTGCCATCACAGATTTTTAAAAGATGAAAAGGAACAAAAAATAAGAATGCACTGGATGTCATGAAAGTAACTACTGTTTCATAAAAATTGTTATAATCATATCATATGTACTAAATTGCAACACAAAATGTATTTCTTACTATAGGTCATGATGAAACAGTATGAAAAACACTGCATTAATCTTTTCACATGCTTTTCTCCAGCTTTGATTCCTATTTAAGGATAACAATGGCTAATATGTATTAAGTACTTATTATGTGCTAGGACTACACTAAAAACTCTTGAATGATTTTATTTACTCTCCAGTACAACTCTATGAGATAGGTACCGTTATTATTCATGTCTCAAAGCGAAGCAAACTGAGACTTGGAGAAGTTATTTAAATTGCTCGTAAGTGGAAGACCTAAGATTCAGTCCCTGGTATCCGTCTGCAGAATCCATCCTCTTAGCAGGTCAGTTATCTGCCTCTCCTCACTTTGGGTTATATCCAAATGAGTAGGCCATGGGCATTCTGGATAGTGGAGCTCTTGGTAGGCTCTGGGGATACAGAAATTGGTCAAAATACCTCAGTCTCTCCAGGATCACCCTTTATTTTCAAAGCTTTTCCTCTCTTTAAACTAATTCCTTTTCACAGAGTAGAAGTAGAGCATGGGGTGTGGGGGGCCAGTGGTTGGTTGTTAGCAAACTAAGTCTAGCTTGCCAACTGTTTTTGTAAAAAAGTTTATTATAACACAACCACATCTATTCATTTACTTATTGTCTATGCCTGCCTTTGTACTATAATAGCAGAGCTGGGTATTTATAACAGAGATCATATGGCTTACAAAGCCCAAGATATTTACTCTCTGGTTCTTTTACAAAACATTTGATGACCTCTGTTCTACATCAAAGCCCTACTCTCTCTTCTCTGCTTTAAATCCCCCAGACTCTTCCTAGCATAGGTCAGGTTCAATCTCCCCTGAGAAATTTTTCCTGACTCCTGCATCCCGATACCATATGTGCTACCATATGATTACTAGATTCCAAGCCTAGCAGGACTATACTTTTCTTCCCTTTTGGTCTCCATCATGATCACAGTACCTTGCCGAGAAAAAACAGGATACACATTTATGGATGGAGAATGAATACAATAGAGAGAGGCTATGCTCAGATCATTCAAGTTGATTCATCATCAAGCCCACATCAAAGACAGGGCTGGAAGAAGTGGGGAGGAGTGTTGGTAAGCTAATAACACAAAAAGGGGCAGGTCTTACCTTCTGCTCCATACATCTGATGAAATCACCTTGCTTAGAGTACCCCACTGGCTGCTTCTGAAACTCACTGCGTTTCTCCAGGCGCGACTCAAAAGCAGCTGGGTCAGACCTGATCAAAGGTAAATCGAAGGGTAAACTACCTGGGCCTTTTAAAGATTTGAAAATAATAGAGCATCACATTCTACCTCTACAGAGAAGGGACACAGGCATTCATAGAGGCTGAAGGGTTTGCTTTCAGTTAATAAGGACTGGGCACAGGCTTGAAAATCAAGAAAGTGTGTGTGTATGTGTGGGGGGAATCTGTTATTCAATTGTTGTTAATCCTCAAGGGGCCAGTGTAGAACTTTTTTTCTCCTGCAAGCTATACTCAAGTGCAACACAGGGCTTGGTCTGTCAGGTACTTTTAGCCTGGATAGTTAGAATCCTCAGCACGGAAAGGGTTCTTAACTCACAGGCCATCTTGCAGTTACCTTCACAGGCAGGAATCCTATCTCTACTGCTTTAACTTGAATACACTCAGTCCTTTGACATCTCTCTTTAAACTGCCCTCAGATTAAGCATTTATTTTATGACAGGCTTCAAGCTATCTGTTTTGCAGAAGATTTAGCACCTGAATGTCCCCCTGACCTATCCTCTGAAAAACTTTAGATGGAACATCAGAACTTGTTTTTTATGTTAAAATAGTTTTCAAACTTCAAACTTGGGGCTGCCATCCTTGTTAATGGCTGGCTTTCTAGCTTGGGGCTGTCATCCTTGTTAAAAATTTTTCAGACTAGCCATGGTGGCACATGCCTGTGATCCCAGCATTTGGGAGGCCGAGGCGAGATTATTGTAAGTTCAAGGTCAGCTTGGTATATAGCGAGACCCTGTTTCAAAAACAAACAAAAAGAATTCTTCAGGGTGTGTAGCTAACAATGGGATATTTGGCTTTGTACGCTTTGATAACATAATCCACAGGCTCTAGTTTCTTGGCTCTGAGACTCAAGGTTTCATTGGGGGTTTGGCAGGATCCAGGGACATCTTGGCTACCAGTCTGGTAGACCCTCTCAGTTAAGGCATTATAGGGAGCCCCTCTTCCATAAAATTCCTTTCTGGAGGTAACAGCAAATGCCGCTCTGTTCACTGTTATGTAAATGGGCTGATCTTCTTTCCCTCTAGAAGGACTAGGTCAGTCCTGCTAGTGGCCACAGACACATCTGAGCCTATCACGGTGACTCCACAGAGGTGACAGGCATCATGGGCAGCAGAACTCTTGATGGGCTCTGGGGATATAGAAACGAATAAGACAAATTCCCTACCTCAAGGAGTGTACTATCTACTGGGAAAGACAGCCATGTTAATAAGTACATGAAGGTGCTACAGATATTATGATGAAAATTTGTCCAAACATTCCCAAATGTCTGGTGGTTTCATGTTGAACTTTTGACTATGTTGCTGTTCCCCTTGCCCAGAACATCCTACCCAAACCCTCCTTTTTTTGTGTTTGCCCATAGTACTCAAAGGAAATTTTGGTAAGAGATAAAGCTAGAGTACTCAAAGGAAATTTTGTTAAGAGATAAAGCTAGCGAGCCTGGAAGCAACTGAGGTGTGAGAGCCTAGTGAGGAACGTTAAGGAATTTGGGTGTTATCCAGAAGTCAGTCGTGGCTTGGAAAGCTCACTCGTCAAGAGATAACAGTATGTGTAAATGTTGATGGGAACAATCTAGTAGAGAAGGAGAGCAAAATAGTTATTTGTTCATGAGTAAGAATGAACGAATGGGAGCTGATGGAGATGTTAGTGTGTAAAACGGATCTAAAAGAAAGGGCTGGAGTGGTAGGCTAAGTGAAGATTTAAAAAATGACAAATAACTTGAGAATATCTAAATCCTGTTGAAAGGAGAGTACTCATTCATTTATTTCATCATTGCTTCAAAAAGTGAGAAGAATCACCACCATAGCAGTGAGATGAATTGGGGTAGAGGGTCTGAGACTGAAAGTGAGGGATACTACAGGACGATGGGAGTAGTTCAGGTAAATTAAGGTAATGAAATCAGAGATAAGACACAATGGAGGGAATTTGGAGTACTAGATTTTTGGTTTCCTTGCATAAGAGGACTGCCTTCCTGCCCTGCCAAAATCTCTCCTAAGCTCCCTTTTCACCTTTGATCTCCTTCACTCTTTCTAAATGAATTCTTCAGACCCCAACTCCCACCAATACATCCATTTCAAACCCCTCTGGAAGCTGAGGGGTAGTGTTAGAAAGTCTGAATTGAGTCAGACAAATCCAGTTGTGTGACCTTTGGCAAGTCTCTTCCTCTCTCGTCCTCAGTTTCCTTACTTTAGTGAGAGGGTTTGACTCATGGTCCCACCGTGACAATCTCTGCGGCAGTCTCTCAACCCCCAATCTTTCTTGCAGACCGGTCTCTAAATTTATAAGGCCGGGAACTCGAGGTCTAGGCCACATCTCGGCTTACTCAATACGTGACCTTGAGCAAGTCAAGACCCTTCTCTGGAAGACTTAATTTCCCATTTCTATAGTGGGGACAGGTCTCTGGGCTGCCTGCCTCACGGGGCTGTCAAAAAGTCCACCTTAGCATTTTGAGAATTAAAGCACAAAGACAACCGTGGAGAGAGCCAGGGCTCTGCAGAGACTAAACAGCTGTGTGATCTTAGGCAAGTGGCTGACCCTCTCTAAAGCTTAACACACCATCAGTACACGGGGACGGTGCTAGTGCCCACCACGCAGGGCCGTCTGTCCTAAGGCCCGGAAGCTCCGGCTACGCGCCGCCAGTCCTTCCCTCTCCCTGCTCCCCGCCAGCCGGCCAGGCCGCACCTGCGCAGTTGCTGGATCTTGTCCCGGTAGCGGTGGTAGAAGGGGTTGGCCTCCAGGTCGGCCCCGACCCCGCCGCCGCCGCCATCTGCGCTCCCAGAAGGCTGGCCCGAGTCGCGGCGCACAGGGAACACGCGCAGCTGTGCGGGTGAAACAAATCCCAGGCCCAGGGCCCGACTGCGCACCGTGCATAGGCCTCGGTAGAGGCCGGCCACTTGCAGGACGGCCGGGCCCGCGCCACCTGCAGCGGCCACGACAGCCGCCATTGCCGCCCCTGCCTCCCCCACCTCCCCCTCCTCAGGTGTGTCAGCTACAGCCCCAGGCTCTCGTGCCTGCTCCATCTTCTTCCCGGTCCGCGGCGCCCGCGCTTCGCCGCCGAGGTTCCGCACGCCCGAAGTTCCGGGCGCTAGAGAGGGGTGAGGCGGAGCGAGGGGCAAGGGGACGGGAGCGGGAGGGATTCTCCGCTCCCGCCCCAGCGTGAGCTTCAGCAGCCGCGCGTGTAATACTGGACGCTTCTACCCGGGAGCCTGCCGAGATCACGTCCTCCCCCTCGAGACCAGCAGCCTCTGCGCGCCAAGTGTCCTCTGGAAAGCCAGGTCGGTCCTTCGGGTCCTCACGGAGCCTGCTACCTTTTAAATTCATTTGGCACCAGCAGTAGCAGTCCATCCTTTCGCATTAAAGGCTGGTTCACCAATTGCCGTCACTATTGCAGCATCTGTTTATTGAGGTTGCCGTGCAGAACACTTCATCGGCTTCATATCTCATAAAGCGGGTATCACATCACTTTACAGATGAGGAAACAGGTTGAGAGTCAGTGATTTGTCCAAGTTCTACCCGAGCTGAGCTCATTTCAAGATGCCAGTTGCTTCCAGTGCATTGTTTCCCTCGATTTCTTGACATCTAACTGGAGATCGATTCAAACCGAACTTCTCTTCTCCCCTAAAGAATGGGGGAATGGTTCTTGACCCGTCTTTTTTTAGGCTTCTTTGGATCCTTGGAATGGTCTCTTCCTCTTAACCCAAATATCACGTTGTTCTTCACTTGCTGAACCAGGTGTGTGAACTTACGAGATCAGGGACAATAACATCACCATTTAAAAAAAAAATATGAGTATGCCATCATCAATTCTTCCCTCTATCTTATTTCATTTATTTTTTTGTACTAGGGAATCAAACTCAGGACCTCATGCTTGCCAGGCAGGCACGGTGCCACTGAGCGACATCTCTGGCAACATCACCATCTCTGTGGCTCACCAGCTGCCAGCACGAGTGGACCCTCTGTAAGGGGAGTCATTAGTTTGCCTTGCATAGAAGTCCTTGTTCGGGACTTATCTGACCCTCCTGAGCCAGGGAGAGAGCCTCCAACTCTGTTTAGTCCAACCTACACTCATGGAAGTGAAACTTGCCCTGTTTTAGGAGCAATGTAGGGGAAGATCACAAATTCCAAGTATGCTTCCCTGTGTTTGGCTCAGGATTTTTGCGCTTGCTGTTTCCTCTGCTCAGATTTGCACACGAATACCTCATTTTCATCTAGGGCTCAGTTTACACATCAGCACCTTAAAAGAACTTTTCTTGATGGACTACATCCTTCTATAGTCTATTTTTTACCCTTATTATGTCCTATTATTTTATCCTATTATCTTTATGGCAGTTATCACTATAAAAATTCTTAGATCCCTTTTTACATTAACTCATGGAGATTACATTCTAGTGGAGTGAGAGAGATGCAGGAAAACAAAGCAATGTAAGAAAGCTGTAAGTAAGGGGATACTCAAATAGAGACCTGAAGGAAATGAAGGAATAATCTGTATGGATATTTTGGGAAAAAGCCTTCCAGTTAAGGTGAACAGCAAATGCAAAGGCCCCAGTGCAGGAACATTTGCTTACCTTGCTTAGGGTACAGAAAAGTGGTTATTGTATCTGGATGAATGAGGGGAAGTAAGACTAAGGAGGTGTGAGGGAGTTGGCTAGATTGCTTAGGACTGTGATTTTTAATCTGTGTGAGACTGGAAGTCATTGTAGGTTTTGACCAGATGAGTAACATGTACTCCTCTTAAAAGTATCATCTTCTTCTCTGCTAGTGGAATTTAGGGTATGTGGAGCAAAGATGGAAACTTCCAAAAGTGTCTAATTTGTCCCTGTTCACCTAGGACTTTTCTTGCTTTAAAAACTATTTTTTCCTTCAAAAATTAAATCTAAAAAGATGACACCAGTGAAATAATACAGAATTCATACTATCAACCTCTATCTTATCCTCTTACCACTACCTGGCTAAGTTTACATACTTTACATAATAAACACTTTGAATGTTGAAACCAAGAAAGTCCTCTCTTATTGAGCCAGGACTTTCTTGGTCTTAGCATTGAAGACTCTATGTCCTGAGTGCAGAGGACTGTAATATTGTGTCCAAAGCAGGCTGTAAAGAGTTAACCCCACAATTGGCTTGTTTTGAGAAGTGAGTCTGGCCAAAGCCTACGTGCCAAGGTCAGAGTAACGCGCACCCAAATTCTGTTCCCACAACTAAAACCTTCTGACTAAAAGGACAGTGTTTAATTACAACCATGTATTTTGTCTATTTTGTTCCTAATTCGAGAATGCTTTGTTTTGTCCGTTATGAGCCTTGTTTACATTAATTTCTATAGAAACTGCACTTAGCTTGCCTTAACCCCAATTGATTGCCAATAAAAGTCAGTGCCTTTGTCATTTGCACTGGCATTGGTCATCCTGGCACCCCTCTTTCTCTCAGTTCTGTCTCTTAGTGTATTTTTTTTTCCTCAGGCCTGTATTGTATACTGGGTACTGGAACCTAAGTGCAGGGGTCTTTGGTACTGAGAACCCTCTCAAGTTGTGGCCAGAGGGACTAAAGTTATAGTGATGGAAAAGTGGTCAGATTTTGGATATATTTTAAAAGTTTCAAAAATTTTTTTTTTTTTTTTTGTGCCAGGGATCAAACTCGGGACCTGGCGCTTGCAAGGCAGGCGCCAAAAAGTTTCAAAATTTTGCTGAATGAGTATATGATAGAATGAAAGGAGTCAAGGATGACATGCAGGTTTTTGACCTGAACAACTGGAAGGACAGAGTTGCTATTTAGAGAACAGGAAGGGTGCAGGTAGACTAGATTTTGGAGAAGGGATGATAGGAGTTTGTTTTGGACACATTAGTTTGTGATAATAGACTGGCAAGCAGGTATGTCAACGAGACTGTTGGGTAAATGAGACTCTTGAGGTGTGTTCCAGCTGGAGATATAACATGATATTTAAAGTCATAAGTGTGGATGAGATCACTGAGGAGTTAATGTAGATAGAATGCTAAGGACAGCCCTGGGGCATGCCAACATTTAGAGATCAGGCAAAAGAAGAGAAACCAGTAAAGAAGACTGAAAAGCAGGGGCCAGTGATGTAGGAGAGGCAAGGGAAATGGACCCTGGGGAAAACTCTGTGCTAAATACTGTCCCAAGTTTCACACTCAGGAACTACAAAGACAGGAGTAATTAAATGGTGCCAAGAAGTCAAACTAAAACCTGTGGAGAGACAATTCTGTGGTGGACCAGTCTCTGGCAGAAGTAATGGACATATACCATGCCCACAAAATGCCACTGGATGGAATACCATTCTTCCATTAACTCAGGACCATTTCACAAGCACCAGCCCTGGAATGGAATGCTCAATGCTCAGAACCTGGTAACTTCTCCTTTAGGGAACAATGGGCCCTGAGTGTTCTGAAGACTCCCATTGGTAGAGAGATGAGTGGGTGAGTTCCCAATTCCAACAGCCACAGGCCAGGAACCAAGGCTAAACCGTATGAATTCCCAACAGCATGTGAGCATCTCTGACAGTAAGTGCCCCTCTAATTCTGTCCTTTGGCTTGTACCCTTGGGCACGGGGACAAACACTCAGGGAAGATCCTTTGTATTGATGGGGTGGTGGCTGCCCACTTGGAGTGCTAAACAGCTAAGAGGAAGTCTCATCTAGGAGGCCAAGGATTCCTTGAAGGCAGAGACTATTCTCTGCCCAACCACAGGAGAAATACTGGTGTTCCTATCAACTGGTAAACTCAACTTCCTTGCCCTTACTGAAGCATCTCAGTGCCATGGATTGGATGGGCCCTGGGCTGGGAGCCCAGGTCTGACTGAACCAAGACAGGTCATGCTCCCTCAAAATCTGGGGTTCCTTATCTGTAAAGGGCTACAGTAGCCTCTTAAGCTCCCTGGACATCCAGCTTTGATGAAAAGGATGATGTAGCAAGTTTATGAGGAAGGAGGGATGGAATGGAGAATGTAGTTTAGTGGAAGGAGTGATTCACAAGTGGGTCAAGGAGATGACTGAGAAATAGCCGACTCCAAGCTAGATCTGTCAGCCAGCCTGCCTTTTTTTTTTCTTACTGCTGTAGTGTGGGTGTCACTGTATTTTGGATTCCTGGGGCTGTGTTCTGTGGTCATGGGCAGCTGCATTATCTTTCTGCACTGGAAGAAGAATGTGTGGCGGGAAGCGCGTGCCCAGCAGTGGGTTGAGTTGATGAGAGCCACCAGGTTCACCTACAGCCCACTGTTGTACTGGATCAACAAGCGTCGGAACCATGGGATGAATGCAGCCATCAATACGGGCCCACTCCCTGCTGTTGCCAAGCCTGAGACTGTCCAGAACCTAGAGCCTTCATGCAAGTTGGATATCCCTGAAGGCAGGAACTAACCTGTCCAACCAGCAGCTCCAAGATGGAGGCCCCTGATCCTCCACAAACCACTCTGGTAGCACCACAGCAGCCCATATCTTCCCTGATGCTGCAGCCCCAGCCCAGCTCCCCACTCCCAATCCTCATCTTTCAAGAGGCACCTTATGCACTAACACTCTGCAGCCTGCCTCCCATCCTGAGCCACTGTGTCTCCTACCCTCTGGCCAAGCATTCTGAGAGGAATGTCCACTTCCATTCCCTCCCCACACTGGCCCACGGGGCAAAGACCTTCAATGACAGACCTTTTACTACAGAAGTCTAGCCTCCTCTTAACTGAGGGTGGGAGCTTTAGCTACCAGGGGCAGAATAGAAAATGGAGCTAACTTCAGGGAGGTGGTGTTGATACAGAGGCCAGAGCCCATCTGGATGTCACATTTTGAAGATTAAATAAAAAGTTTAACCAAGAGATTATGTAAAGGTGGAAATTTCCAATGATGGATGTCATTATATTTTATACCTAAAATGTACCAATAAAATTTTTTTTTTTTTTTGTACCGGGGATTGAACTCAGGTCCTTGTTCTTGTGCAGCAGGAGGCGAAACCACTGAGCTAAATCCCCAGCCCCTGTACCAATAAAATTAATTAAAAAAAAGTTTAAGGCTCTCTTGTGTCTCATTTGCTGTTAGGAGGATAATGTCTTTCCTCGGTTTGGCACAGGGAGTCGGGCACTTTGCAAACTAAGTTGCAAGGTCTCACCAAATACAAAGGTTGGCTGTGAGGGGACACCGAACCAGTACTTGTAGAAGGACTCGCTATTCCTCCATTCAGTATTTAAAGCCGAACATGTGGGCCAGGCCCTAGGTCAGTCCCCAAAGACACTGCTGTTCCCTAGCACACAGCTATAGAGGTCCACAGTGGCTATGTCAGTGGCCAAACAAGTCTTGATGAGACCTGTGAGCCAGAGGAAGACGCTAAGGGCTTGAATAGCTGCTATCTATGATGTATGGATTTGTAGGTGGTCATCTCTGTACATTGTTTCTTTTTTTTGGTACCAGGGATTGAACTTGGGTCCTTGCACTTGTAAGGCAAATGATGGAACCACTGAGCTAAATCCCCGGTCCCTGTACATTGTTTCTAAGACTCACAAGAATACTGCCCCATGGCTATCATAAGCCTCCTCTTACAGATGAAGAGACAGGTTCTGAGGATTTATAGTATGTAATTTTTATGTTGCAGAGCCAATTCTCCAATTTACATCTGCCTAGGATCAAAGTTCCTGATCTTTTCACCACATCCCATGGTATTTCTTCCCTAATCATTAGAGCACTTGGTGAATTCTTTAGTGTGTGTAGGGTGTCAACAACTTGGTCCATACATTGGCTTGGAGGGAGTACAATTATGTGCAGAAATACATCTATTGTTTATCTTTCTTAGAGCTCCATGATCTCCCATAAGTTAAGATCTGCTATAAAGGAATATTAATAATTTTTGTATCTTCTGAAAATAATCTTATAAGGACAAAAGGTAATACTATTTGCCCCCTGTTTAAAGATAAAGTTTTTGGGCTGGGAAAGTAGCTCAGTGGCACTGTGCCTGCCTCTCAAGAGCAAGGTCCTGAGTTCGATCCCTAGTACCAAAAAAAAAAAAAAGATAAGAAAGTTTGGCTCTGTCACAGAATATACATGTCTCCCTTTTACTTCGGGAATGAGCAAATCCTTTCATCATACTTGTAAATAATCTAAGTATAGACTTCCCTGAGGGGAAAGGCCACTCAGAGTGTGTGTGTGTTCCTAGGACCTACTAAACATGTAGTTTTTTTTTTTTAACATGAAAAAGCCTCATCATATGGCCCCTCTCTAGCAATCTATTTAAAGCCCTTTTCTTGCAAACTTGCTATTATATTGAAGCTCTAAATATAAAACAGGCTTGGGCCGGGGATTTAGCTCAGTGGTTTTGTTGCCTGCTGCACAAGCGCAAGGACCCGAGTTTGATCCCCAGTACCAAAAATAACAACAACAACAACAACAACGAAAACCAGGCTTAACTGGAGGTCAGGGGATCACTCTTCCCTCACCTTGCTCCTTCCTACTCTGCAGATATATAAAGCCTAAGCCCTGCAGCCTTCACTTCTTCCGGCCAAATGTTGCAATTCTTAAGGCAGACTCTTGAACATTACTTTGTGCCCACCACCTGTTACTCTTTGCTTTCAAAAGGAAGAGAGAGTCCAAAAATAGGGAACAAAGCAGATTTCCCCCCTTAATAATCAGGGATTCGGGGAAGGCTTCATTCAGACACAGTGAAAGAAAAAAAGAAATGTTTTATTTAGATAAATTAAAATGGCTGTATTACTGATATGAAATAAGCAAAGCTTGAATCAAGTCATGGAAACCTTGAATTTACTCTCTAAACAAAACCAAAATTGCTTATGCATTACCAAAATAACTTCACTAAAACAAAGTAGATTTACATTTCTTAATATGAGAAAACGAAAAGGTAGGTTAGGTTCTTATAACAAATACATGCTCTATATAAAGTCTCACGAATACCCAAATGTGTTCTGGTTTGGATATGAAAGAAGGTACCACAAATCAAGCAAGCCAGTGAGGTGTACAGCAAACAAAAGCTGTCACTAAAAACAACTCAACAGGCTGTTAAGAGTATGAGCCCATTACAGTCAAAATCCTCAACTGTGACCAGCAGGACCAGCAAGCAGGGCCTGAATAAGGTTATGTCCAGCAACTGCAAAGAAAGAAAACTGCAAGGGAAGGGATAACAGCCAATAGCAGGGGAAAGGTGTCTACTCCTCTTTTGCCGATCAGACCCATTCCTGAGTGTGAAGCACCCTCCTCTCCTTCAGACAACAATACAGTTATCTTGAAGCCAGGTACTTTCTTCTTTTGGTTTTTCTCTTTCTATACTACTGTTTGCCTCTTTTGACTTATGAGGAGCCTCTTTAAGTAAACATTATGTTAGATATCACAAGGCCACAGAACGAAAGGATCACAAAGCAGTGCTTTGGGAAGCTAGAGAAGCAGTGGGAACTGCCAGACTGAAAAGGTAAAAGGATTCACCAAAGCCAGACTTAGCACCACTACTCAGTCTTTCTCTCAGAGCTGAGACGTGACAGATGAGGCCTGACTACAGCTAACAAGACACAGGCTAAATTAGGAGAACATAAAAATGAGAATCCCTAATTAACACTGAGTGGTGGGCTTCTGGGGCTCTTAAGTCAGTGTCTCTGCTCAACTTTGAACAAAGGAGATCTAGATACCTACCTCTGCCCAGGAGATATGGTAGTTTTTTTTTTTTTTGGTACCAGGGATCGAACTTGGGTCCTTGTGCTTGCGGGGCAGGTGACGGAACCACTGAGCTAAATCCCCAGCCCTGAGATATGGTAGTTTCTCAGGCAGGATGACAAAGGCCTGAGTGCAGCAGGGACGTGTATGGAAGACTTGGAAAGGGAGGGAATGGCATCACACATGGCTCTGGAGTGATGCTGGGAGACAAGCCTGAGGTGGGATTTTAGAAGAGAAACTGAAAAAAACCCGAAAGAACCCCACAAAATCTCCATGGGTAGTTATTGGATGCAAAAGAAAAGTACATACCACAAAGAGTTAAGGTGTCTGAAAGTATCTGCCTTGAATAAGAACTTGAAACTAAAAAGGACAAGGTACATTACCCTCCAGTATATTTCATATAAATCAGTTTTCAAAAAAATACCTTCCAGGTACAGACATACTATTTATGGTACAATATATACAAATATAGCAGTATAAGTCAATTTATTGCTAGAATTTTATTGGTTGTTACAAAACTGTAAGGGTGTATATATTAAAAAAGGGGGGCATGGAAGGCAGCCCGAAGAACAAGAGTTATCTTCAAGTTATGTAAAGTGCCAAGCAAATTTTAAATTATAATTTAATTCTTCCAAGAAAGTGAAATAGATGGGCAAGGAAAATGTTAAGGAAAAAAATTTAAAAAGAGAAACACAAGCCAAAATGAGATAAGCAGACACATGTATGGGAAAAAACTTTGTCTTGGTTTAACTAAATTTTAAGACTTCTAGAAAGAATTTAAGGTTAGTCAACACCAAACTGAATGCAATATAAAGAAAATAAAAAGGGAAATGTTTAAGGGTACTGGACTACATCCATGGATGACAGGGCAACTTGGACAAAATTAAATGGAAATGATCTTAACTAAAGAAGTCTGTGCTGTGAGAGCCTCTCTAGTTTCTCCCTAACTCACCTACATCAGAGTTAAGTTCTGTAAAGATTTTCTTTTGTGTTGCTCAGACTGCTTCTAGGAACAACACAGCAAGTCCAAGTCAACATAAGGTGACATGGAGGTGACATTATTCCTTCCAATCCAGGGGCCTTTTGTGTCAGGTTTACACAAATATTTAAAGGGAAAAATATTTTACTTGGTTCTTTCAGATTTGAAAAGAATCTGTTACCATCACGTGAAGGCTCTTGGTATATGTGCTGCAGAAGTGAGCACTTGTCAAGGCTCTTGCTCCAGCCCTGACTTCGATAGACCTGAAAATTGTAAGGAAACTTGAATATGATTTCATGTTTCATTTTATCTTTTTGGCCTTAGTCATCCCACCAAGAAATGTATCAGATTCTTTTATAAAATCCCAAAGGGTATGGGTTTCTGGGTCAAAATCAGAAGCACAGCTTTCCTCTAATGCTTTGGGTGGTCAGTCTGAGACAGTGACTGCCATTCAGAATGGAGACAGTACTGAAGGAAGGAGCCAGCTACAACTTTTTTTCTTTGTTTTTAAAGATAGGGCCTCATTATGTAGTCCAGACTGGTCTCCACTCATGGTAATCCTGCCTCAGCCTCCCAAGTGCTGGGATTACAGGTGTGTGCCACCATACCTTGCTCCAGTTATAGCTTTAAGGTAGACTTGAGAGTAGGATAGGTAGGAGAAGACAATTTAGCTTGCTTGGGAGGAGGGAAGGGGGGCTGTGGCTCCCCACTGGATAATGTTTTATGCTCATAAACCCTGAAGGAGAATTTAAAACTGAGAAAAATCCCCAACAACTCTACTGAGCCCAGGGCTGGCACTGTCCCCACGGTGTTCACGCCCTTACCTTATATACCAAACCCTAGGGCAGCACCAGGGCTTTTGAGGGTTGCTGTAAGGAGATGTGAACACAGCTTGGTAGCTACCCAGATCAGATTAGTGATTTTTAATAACAAGTCATTGTTCACATCCTGTTCAAAACCATTTTTCCTACTTTCTACACATATGCACAATCTTTCATTCATTTTAAATATTTACAAACAGAAAAGGCTTATCTTTTAAAGAAAAGACATTTTCTGAATCTCTATAAAGTGCAGCTAATTTAAGGCAAATTTATATGAAATATAAAAGGTGGTTTACTCTCTCTATATACACATTTTCCAGTTTTATTTATTTATTTTATTTTTTTGGTACCGGAGATTGAACTCGGGACCTTGCACTTGCGAGGCAGGTGGTGGAACCACTGAGCTAAATCCCCGGCCTCTACATTTTCCAGTTTTAAAACATAAGGTCTCCTTCTCTCTCAAAAAAAAAAAGAACAAGAGAAAAAAAGGACTTTATTTTTTTTCCCTAACAATTTTAAAATGTAAGATCATACTAGCTTCAGGAAATCATAAATTTCTGAACACTGTATTATAAGTAAAATGTTTTTCTTTTTTTAAAAAAATAACTTTTTATATAGCTTTTTCAAACAAGTTAAAAGGTGGCAATGTCTGCTACAGTAGTTTGGAGGACTGAGGGCTGATGGGTAAGTAAAAGAGTTGTTTTTGTTAGCAGGTAGATTTTAAGTTGTCCAGAGTATATATCTATTTCTAAAATATGCCTGATACAGTTAGACACCTAAAGCTATTCTTAGCTCTAGGAACGAGTATCTTCCATCTCCATTGGAATCAAATGCTCTCAAATTCTCTGGTTCCGGTATGGCAGAACCCAGGGAGTTCCAAATTTCCTGGTAGGTCAGCTTCCCATCCACGTCCTGGCCAGTCTTGTGGAATAAATCCTGAAGATCTGTCAAAAAGGAATTACAAAAGATGTATATGTCTATACATACAACTAAATGTAGTTAAAAGTAGCCTCAAGTGAATTTAAAGAACTAAAAGAACTAAAAGAAAAGCTGCTTTGCAGATTTTGTTTTTACAGAGGCAACATTTAGGATCTCACTAAATTAGAAAGACTGATTTTTGATCCTTTAAGAATGAGAAGACTACTTCATCACATTATCTTTGGCAAATAGAATAAGTGCCAGACAATCATAGAAGACATTCATGGATTGGCTTTCTCTGTGTCCAGGGCCTTCTGTTCAGGTTTTCCAGATTTTATTCTATGCTGAAAGAATGGAAAGGAATGCAGAGACCTATTCATAAGAGCTGGCCTATAAGAGACTATGGCGAGTGTGAGATCTCTTGTTGGATGGCTGAGTAGAAACTGAAGGAATGTCTTGGAAGTCCACAAAGCAGTAACAATCCCTAAGACTCATATTTTACTGAATTTTGATAGGAAAACCAAAGCTCAAAAAAGAAAGTAACTTACTGAAGGTCACAGAACTCTGACATAACTAGATATAGACCAGAGTATGCATTCTTATTTTACCTATTCTGGTGCTCTTTCTAATATGTGAAGTCACTTTGAATCCAGAAATTAAGCAGATCAAGGAGCAGGGATTCAAGACTGTGATAAGATACCATTTCATTTTCAAAAAATATTGGTGAGGATATGGATAAATTGGATTGACTCATCTTATATTGGTGATGAGAATGTAAAATGGTACAGCTTCTTTGGAAAATACGTTGGCAGTTCCTCAGAATATATATAATATGACCCAGCAATTTTATTGCTAGGTATATACTCAAAGGAAATGAAAACATACATCTATATAAAAACCTGCACACTAATGTTCATAGCAGCATTGTTCCTAATAGCCTCAAAGTGGAAACAACACAAATATTCAACTGAGGAATGAATGAATAAAATATGGTGGGTCCTTACAATGGAATATTACTCACCCACAATATGAGCAGGCCACAAAGACATTATGCTAAAAGAAGCATACTCAAGTTCACATACTGTATGATTCATTTATATGAAACATCCCCAAAGTGCAAATTTATATGGACAGTGGTTGCCAGGGGGTAGGAGTGGAAGGAATTGGGGAGTGACTGTTTAATTGGCAGAAAAATTTTTTTTGTTTGTTTTTTGAGACAGGGTCTTTCTACATAGTTTGGGCTGGTCTTGAACTCACTTTGTAGACCAGGCTGGCCTCGAACTCACAGTGATCCTCTTGCCTCAGCCTCCCAAGTGCTGGGATCCCAGGCGTGGGCTCCCATGCCTGGCTGATGGGCAGAGTTTTGTGGTAGGGTGATGAAATTGTGGAAGTAGATATTGGTGACAGTTGTACCACTAAGTATACTAGAAACCACTCAGTTATATATTTTGAAAGGCTATTGTAGTATATGAATTATATCCCAATTCTTAAAAAAGCAGAGAGCAATATTTTCTTCCTCTCTCTGTATATGGTTTAAAAAATTTGGTAGATAAGAAAGAGAGCAATATTACCAGTTGACCTGTATCATTTTTATTCCTAAGGTATTATTTCATTCAATATGACTGGAGAATTTCTACCAATAGCCCATAACATTTAAAAAAGACTCAATTTTATTCTCATAATCAAATAGAGGATTTAGTGTCTAATACTGAAGGTCAATGGGGCCTATGTTTCTTTAAAAAAATCTTCCTAAATTCTTTTCTTTTCTTCATTTATTCAGGATTCAATGGGCCTCTGGCTTCTTGGTACTCAGGAAGAATAGAAATGGCTTGAAGGAAGGAAAAGCAGTTCCAGGCCATCAACAAGTTCTTGTAAACACCTTCTGAACAGGGCTTGACTCTCATTTCAGTTAAAGGCCCAGCAATGCAGCTAGTAAAACCCCAAAAGCTCTATAACAGCCAGAAAAGCAGGTGGAGATGCTTCTTCCCAATGCCTGCTACCAAGTGGCTAGATAATTATTTTCATGGCTTGAGTTTATATAATACTTGGTAGCAGTATTCTAATAAAAATGATTGCTGGCCTGTAGGCAGGAGAACTAGGCCTACTCAAATGACTTTTCCCTAGAATTATGTAGCATTGCTCCCAACAGGATACCCTTAGAAGGACCCTAGACCTAGTCTTCTCTTTTTCTCCATAGACTCCATGATGTGGCATGGGAAATATCCTGCAGATCCCACCAACCTCACCATTAGGCTGAATCCTAATGTATCCTTAAAAACCAAAAACAATTCGATCCTGAGAATCTGAGGAAAAAACCCACACTGATTTTCTGATGCAATGCTGTTTGGATTCAGTATGAACTAGGAAATGGTGAGAGATGGATACAGAATGGCAGTCTAAATTACTATTCTTCTAGGTGAGCTGGTCCCAGCACCCGGAAGGAAGCTCCCCCACCTCCATCCCAGGCTCCTAGGGCAGTGAAGCTCAGCCGGTCCCAGCACCCGGAAGGAAGCTCCCCTGTCTCCATCCCAGGATCCTAGGCCCAAGAAGGTGAGCCGATCCCAGCACCTGGAA
>NW_004624906.1:2556477-2610101 GCF_000247695.1 Heterocephalus glaber
GGAAAAAAAAATAAGAACCAAGAGACTCATGTAATGGTACAAGATCCCAATGATGAATGTAACTGTATTGTATACCTAAAATGTACCAATAACATTAATGGGGGAAAAAAAAAATGATTGCTCCTTTAGGTCACTGCATAAGTGCCTGAGGCCTATGGTGAGATTTGAAGAACAAATGTTGACTCCTATTCTTTAATCTAATAGTCATTCCTCATTTTTATCAATTCTTGATGTAATAATGGAAAGTGGGAGGAGGAAACTTGTGTTGAACACAATACCCTCCCCTATCCAGAGAACAGAAAGGAAAAAATAAAATCAGAGATAGGGAAAAAAAGTAATCACATTTAGATGGTGATATAAATCTTGCCTGTTTTATGCTTCAGCCATTATTGCAGTCTGTTGTTAATTCATTCATTCATTTAACAGTATTCATGTGTACCAGGCACTGTGCTAGAGTCTGGTAGTGATCAGGACATAAACCTTACCTATGGAAGTTAAATTTTCTATCTCTCTAGGAAGTTACAAGACTGCCAAGTGCTAAATAGGGGCAAGCACAAAATGTAACAGCAAACAGGAGAAGCCTACTCCAGTCATGGAAGGTAATGTTTCCTGGTAAAATAGTATCTAGGCTAAAGTGAAGAGCCAGAGGTAGAAGGAATGGGTGATTTTCTTGGCAGGCAGTTAGCAAATGCAAAATTAGGAGGTCTCAACATTGCAATGAATAGATGACACTATTGGAAACAAGGCAACATTTTTCTGTGAATCATATCCTTCCTACTAATGTTTATTTTGCTGATTTTCAGCAAAGGGGCCTCTCATTTTTGGACTTGAAAAATAGGGTCAATTTTTATTTTATTTTCCTAATAGCACAATATTGTTTTTGCCTTTATGCCTTCTACACTACACTGTAATATCCTTGAGAAAGAATTTGAGTCTATATCTTGTACTGTATTGTTATAGCTTTGCATGTGGCCTAATGAGGCACTCAATGAATGAATGAAGAGCCTAAAGAACAATAATAGAGATAATATGGTTCACTGGTTAAGAGTGCAAGCTTTTGTGACAGCCAGTCTCAGACTGAATTCTGCTCAACCAATTATTTGCTATTTGGTCTTAGGTATTTTCCTATCAGCTAAATGGGTATAATACATGAATACGTATATTCACAGGATGGTTAACAGGACATGATGCATATCAAGCATCCAGAGAAAGTATTTAATAAATGTTATATATAATCTTCTTATAAGTTAAAAACATTAAAAAGTTATTATTTTGAACATTCCCACCTTTATCTCACAGCATACAAATTTACCTTCAATGCTAGAAATTCCTGGTAGGGAGATAGGTCTTAGTTGGGCAGCTTTCTCAATTTGGTCTCCAAGAAACTGTGAAAATTTTGGCAATGGTGATGGCTTTGATGTGAAACTCTGAACTTGCTCTGTAACAAAACACATATACTTTTAGTATAATAAAATCTAACACCAAATTAAGCTAGTATTAAAGGTTATCTTCTAGGGCAATTGCATATGTACCTAATTTAAGAGAAACTGTTGAGAATTAAGTAGTAAGGTTATACATAAAATTAAAGTCTTGGATTAAGATATATATGTTTTTGGGTAAGTGAAAATGAATCAATATTACATTCACGTTTGAAGAGGCAATCCCATTAGAGTATGTTGTATAAGATTAGCACCTCTAATTAAAAAATTTGAAATCTGAAATCCTCCAAAATCTAAACTTTTTGAGTACCAACATGACATAAATGGAAAATTTCACACATAACCTCATGTGATGGGTTGTAGTCAAAATGAAGGTACACTATATACTATATAAAATCATCATCAGGCTATGTATATAAGGTATATATAAAATATAAATCAATTTCATGTTTAGACTTTAGTACCATCCCTAAGACATCTCATTATGTATGTGAATATATTCCAAAATTAGAAAAAATCTGAAATCTAACATACTTTCCATCCTAATATTTTGGATTAGGGAGACTCAAGATGTAGTACAAGTTAGTATTGTATACATTTAGATGGTAATAGTTTAAACTACCAAGTGACAACATAATACTTGAATTTGAAAGATCTTTGGACATCCTGTGAGATGTGCAGTAGATCTGGTCTGAGATAATGTGCTACCAGACAAGCTGATGCTAGAACAGTGCTGCTGTAAGACTGTATAGCATTGTGTTAGAACAAGATCTCCCACTATAGTTCTCTTTCCTACCCAAGAGAATTCAAGGTAGCTGTATTGTTTTTCCAAAATTGAAAAATACTTCTAGAAGGAGGGGTCAAGGTCAGCACAGTTGAATGCTTTTGTTATGTCCTCACAAGGCCTAAATCAATCTAAGTTAATGCATCTGCTAATATTGATTAGTTATAACCCTTACCTGGAGCCAAGTACCCTTCCACCCCAATAAGCCCATAATTATATGTTAATATAATAACATTATTTTAGGGACTAATATTAGAGGACTAATATTTATTTTTAAGTACATTTTATGCACTTACAGAAATGAAAAGACTCCCATAAATGACATTTAAAACTAGTTTAATATACACTATGACAGTAACGTTTTTGCTTTATAATTGGATGCAGACAGCATGGAGAAGTCTATTTCCAGCTAAACATTACCCATTCTTCCCTTAATAGACTAGAGTACAAATCATGTACAAAATGGGCTTTTTCTAAATGAAAGCAAAGGGCATCAGCTTCATCTCGGTGCACTCAGGCATCATTCACTTGGTTCGATCAGTGCTGCTGGAACACCTTCCCCGCTCCCTGTGTGGGAGGCAAGCTGCCCAAGCCTGCGTGAAATATTCAGAAGCCAGCCCAGT
The DNA here is from genome assembly GCF_000247695.1 of Heterocephalus glaber. The sequence goes on from NW_004624906.1 coordinate 2,559,324, forward strand.
GCTCACCTTCATCTGCAGTCTCAGGAGGCCTGTTGCTCTCAGGTTTGTTTGTGAGAGCACTGATCAGCTGCAGCTTCTCTCGTAGCTTGGATACCTGAGAATTTGAACTATCTTCTTTCTGCCCAAAACAAAGATCAAAGAAGGTTTAAGGTAAAGTAAGACTTACCTCAATCTCCACTGTGTTCTTAGGGCCTATTTAGCATATAGTACTTGACTTTCAGGAGGTTTCTTCTAAAGGCAATGAAGGAATGAATCAGCAAATACTAGGGATACCTTTGGTGCTCAGTGTTGATGAGTGTCTAGCTGGACCCTTTAGGGAACATTATGCTCCAGATGATCAGATTCACTGTGAACATTTGGCTGATGGGGGAGGCATGCATGGTCAGCAGTATAGGAAATAGTACCCTTGCTCAAGTGTCTGTGAGATACCCATTTCCTAAATGAGGAGGATATTGTTTTCTAGGAGCTGTTTCACACGAACTAAATAACTGTCCTGAATCTCTCACATCACCTTGTGACTGGATCCCCTAAGGCAGAGCTGTATGCTTTTACCACCTGAAAAAAAAAAAAACAGCAGAACCCAAACAAACCACAAATAGTCCCCCAATCCTCCCTGTCCCCTATGGTGATGATTCAACTGGTGTAGCAAGTATCATTAACACAAAGAAACAGTGATATTTCTAATTCAAAGTCTTACTTCCTTATATCTTTTTTAAAAAGTTTCCCTCCTAGACTCTGCCTTAGTCCTCGGATGATCCAGAGTAGCACATAAAAATACATTTAGGTAAAAAGAGAGATGTCTGGTTTTTCTGAGGCTAGTCTATAACTGCTCACACTGCTATGAAAAGGCCCAATCCTATATTTATTAGAACAGGAGCTCATCTCACATTTCTTTTATTCAATATGTGTTTGTTTCCCTCCTACCTTTATTCCTACTCTAATAGTTATTGTATAGTAGGTCACTCGGTTTATTTAGGAAGCTCTAATATGGATATAAGTAATGAAAACTAGGTACTAAACCCTTGAGAAATTAATGGTAAGGAGAAACTATCTTGTAGGACAAAGGGACTGATAGATCAAGATGACAGTTAAAAACATACAAGGCTTGAAAGTAAAGCCAAGAAATTTAGCCAAATATGTACACTGGTATTGTGTTCTGATATTTACTGTTAAAACGTGAACTACTCCTGAAATCACTATTTTTCTAATACTATCTGTTCCTTTTTTGTGCTCAAGATTTATTTCTTGTCATTCTCTAAGTGATATTTACAAAAACTTTCAGTAGTTAGAAAACTCAAAAGTTCAGCTTATGATGCACTAAAACCTTAAATATATATGACTTTATCAGGACAATAAATACAAAGTTGCCAAGTATGAAAAAAATAACGATAGAAAGAATTACATCAAAAACTGCCTGTTCTGTGGCTCTAGTCTAAGTTCATTTCCTCTGCATTTCTCAAATGCAATGCGCATTATCAGATAACATTTTAGTCACTCAGTCACAATCTTCCTGGCTTGTCCTTTATCTTAGCCCAGGACTTAGAATATTAAGTGGTACTCCAATCAGAGAATGGTGCAATCAAACTTTCTTTCCTGGTATATCAAAGCATATCACAGGTTGCTTATTCTATATTGACAATATGTCTGGGTAGATCCGAGGTGAAGGGAACTGACTAAAATTTAAATGGACTAGGAATGTATTAAGCCTGCAATCTAGGGCTGGGGATTTAGCTCAGTGGTTCTGCCACCTGCCTTGCAAGTGCAAGGTCCCGAGTTCAATCCCTGGTACAAAAAAAAAAAAAAAAGACTGCAATCTAAACACAGGAAATGATTTTGAGGTTGGACACCATTTTTAGATTATCTATGCATCTATCCCATCATTAGTACAGATAAGTATCTTAGTTTAAAAGTCATTTTCTGAAGGAAGCCTCCCTGACTTCTGTTAACCCTCACATCATACCCTATGCTTTTCCTTTGTAGCACTTATCAGACTTATGATTTTTTTTTGACTTATGATTGATAAATTGACTTTTACTTTTGGGTAAGCCACCTGTTATTTACCTTTATAATTTGGGTTTTTATGATATTAGTTCTGTTGGTTACTTGATCCAAAGATTCTCCTTTCAGAGTGGCAGCTCTATCACCCATCTTAGAGGGCAAAAAGAACAAGAGGGAAAAATTAAAGACAATTAAAAGTTGGTTGACTTTAAAACAAGTACATTAAAACAAGCTGGTCAAGGTTTTTTGGAGACAGGGTCTCACTATGTAGTTCAGGCTGACCCTGAACTCACTACATAGCCCAGGCTGGCCTTGAACTTGCAGGGATCCATCAGCCTCGGCCTCATGAGTACTGCAATTACAGGTGTGCACCACCACACTTGGCTGGTCAAGCTTATTTAAAGGGTCTCAGACCATTTTCAACAGAGATGACAGAGTACTAGGAGAATGGGAAAAAAGGAGGAGGAAGGCCACAGAGATAGAAAATGGAAACTGGTGCCTCTGGTAGTTTCAGTAAGAAACTTTAAAACTTTTAAGTATAAAAGGCAATAAAACTATCCAGATCCAGGCTGGGCATGATGATGTCAGAAATAACAATAGGACACATGGATATTTTTCTCCCTGGAGAAAAATAAAACAGGGAGGACAGGGCCAATAAGGAGAGTTTAGAGGTGGTAAGTTTTCACAATAAGCCTTGAAAACTTTCAAGGCATAATGTTCCTCAAATCATTCAAGGTTCCCAGCTCCTATCAGCTTAGCTGAGTCCAAAAGGCCTTTTTTTTTTTTTTTTTAGTACCGGGGATCGAACTTGGGTCCTTGTGCTCGCAAAGCAGACAGCGGAACCACTGAGCTAAATCCCTGGCCCATAAGGCTGTTCCAAGTAAACCAGAAAGGAGTGGTTATGCCCACTGGCTTGGTATTTGTGGACCTTGTTTTTTTTTTTTTTTTTTTTTTTTGGTACTGGGGATCGAACTCAGGTGCTTGCGCTTGCGCAGCACAAAAGGCCTTTTAAAAATAGAGCTCCTTTAATCTTTCCACCTTTGTAGTAAATGACACACTATTATAAATCAGGAGGGGGAAAGGGAGGGGAACAGGTTTTCCTACCCCACCACTCAAAGCCATGTCTAGGCAACTTGCCAGGGCTCCTCCATGGCAGAGCCAGTTCAAATATTCCTTGCCATGTGCCAGAGTTTGACTCTCCTTTTGGGTTTGTGTCAAGCTTTGGTGGTTACTTGAATTTATAGTACAATCTTTTGTATTTGGTTTCTACTTTTTAAAAAAATAAATCCCTATGTCTGTGTATGAAATCTTTAAGGTGAGGCTTAGAACTATTAAAAATAATCTACAGGGATCCCACTATAATGTATATATGAAAGTACTTTAAAAAAAGACATTTTATTCACAAGAACATGAAAACTAGTAAACTGCAGAGTTGGCCACTTATTAGGTCATTTAGATTCCTTATAAGTAAAATGATGGTTGGACTCAATGACATTGTAAATTGATCTGGTCTGACCTGATCTGGCTTAAAAATTTCCTGACATTATATACAAAGAGCTCCTCTTAATTTGCAGATAGAAGTAGGGTAAATCTGAAAGCCAAGTTCAGGCTTAAAGAAATGGCAAAAGATTTTTTTTGTAATGGTCACTGTCATTGCTCCCACTTCTAATACTTTGAGAAAGAAAATATCAAAATGCTCCTTTGGAAATATGTGCCAGAGCCTCCTCACCAGATGGACCACTGCAGCACAACAGACCTGTCATCTCTGCCAACCACTTGGGGTGAGGCCTTGGCAAGCATATTGACCCCTCAATATCTCCCTTTCTAAATCTGGATTGGCACTGCTTATGCTATTCACATCACAGAACTAATATAAAGATTAAAGGAGACATGGATTAAGCATAACACAAATGTGTATCCTCTCAAATATGCCAGAAGACTATTCTCAAAAGGTGGTGGTGGTGGGCTGGGGATTAGCTCAGTGGTTTCACCGCCTGCTGTGCAAGCACAAAGACCTGAGTTCGATCCCCGGTACCAAAAAAAAAAAAAAAAAAAAGGTGGTGGAATGTCACCTAAGGACAGACAAACACAGTGCAACACAGATCATGTCACAAAAAAATCTGAAAAGCTTACCATGCTGGAGGTCAGGTTTGCTCTCTTTTTTATCTTGTTCAGAGCAACCATATCACTTTCTATCAGGTTGACTCTTTGGGTAACATTACTGAGTGTTTCATTCATTTCCTTAAGTTTAAGATCATTCTGTCTTTGGTACACCATTAGGGCACCATTTACCTCCTCTAAAGAGTTATGAAGGTACAGGATATCCTAGAGTGGAAATAAAGCAAGTTGTAGAATCCAGCTAAAGATGCATATTAGGCAAGCAGGCAAGTAGCACCGAACTGTGTCAAGTTACTGAAGCAAACTCCTTTTCCTGGTTGTGATCATCAATTGTCTGTCTCTGCTTTGTCCCTCACACTTTAAATTGTTCCCAGTTTACCCCCTCTGGAGTTGTTTGACCTCAGACAGATAGAAGGGAAAAGAGGGAAGAGGACTACCTACATAATTCTCTCTCTGGTCCAAAAAAAGTGAAGAGTTTGGGAATCGATTACCCAGTGTTTTCCTCACTCACTGGCAGGAAAGCCTGCTGGGTTATTAATGGAAAGTCCCATTAACCTAATTTGTCAGAACAAAACTACCTTAGGAACAATACCAATTACTGAATTAGCTTATGTAACAAAACTATAACAAGTAGTGCATTATTTAGTACAAGCTTCAATTATTTTTATTGACATCCTCTAGTACTGATTGCTACTTAAAAAGGAATGATGACTATTGGGTTTAAAGGGCATTAAACTCAGGACAGAAATTCTTCTTAGTGAAGATTCCTTTATTTTCTTTAATGTGATTTTGAACTCATTATCCTTTTTTTCTCTTCTCTTGTCTTTTGTCTTTAGACTTTAAAAAATCCCAGTTTTTAAGGATATGTCTCTTAACATTCTTAAAATTACTGTGGTTAAAAATAGCCATCACTCTGGAACAACCTGCTACCCATCCATCTTTGACTTGCCCAGACTGCTATTTTTCATAGTTTCAGGATTATCTAGTCATTCTGTCTTTCAAGATGTGAAAAGGAATTTACTCCACTGACTGTCATGCAGGGGAAAAAGCAGAGTGTCGAAGAAGAGACAGCGTGGCTTTTTGGATCCCCAAGATACCTATACACATCTCTCTGTGCTAAGCTTTCAGGCAAGCAAACAGATAGATGAGCACACATTGAGACACCATAGCATTAAGCCCAAACTCCTCAGGTGGCCTTCATAGCCCATTGTATGTACTATATAATACATAAAGACACAAAGTACCTGTTTAAAATTCTCACTGTGGGTTTTATTGTCAAGTTCTGATGTAGCTGAAGGTGTTGGAATGATCTGGTTGCTTCCATTGGTCTCCTTCAAGAAGTGCTGATTCTGTTAAAATGGATGGAGGTTAGTGCAGGGAGCAAGTAATTACTAGGTCTAGTGCACTGCATCCATAGATTTAACTTCAAGTGCCCTATGCACCTATAGTGTGACCAGTCTTGTGCTAGGCCTTGGGGGCACCACAAACTTTTGGGGATGACCAGCCTGAAGGAGAGAGGACCAGTAATGCTCAGATTATCCCAGGGAACTGAGAACCTCCTAGTCTGCTTCTCATAATGGAATGAACTCAAAAGAAACATTTCTCTTTTCCCCTATTACCTGTACTCTCAGAGAAACTGAAGAATCACTAGAATGTTCCTATGACCAACTCAGTCTGAACCTGGGATGGTGCCATCATTTTTACTAGTCCAACAGAGTTTCAACATCATAAGAGCAACCAGTCATGAAACCACTGGCATCAGGTATTGAACACAACCAACAATCATGCATATTCTAGTGCTTCCCTTACAGCACATGCCAAGATCTGTGCTGGAGGGTTATCCTTCCTTTCCCATTCCCGCTCTACTACTCTAGTCTCTCTTTGTAGAGATGGAAGTATTAACATGCTTATACTCTATATATTTTTCTGCATTAGTTGGAAAACCTGCCTGTCTTAATCTTTCACTGTCTTTATAATTTAGTATAAAGTATGTCAGTATTTGGTTTTCTGTTGGCAGTCATGGACGTTTAAAAGAGGTACATTTAATTGCAATAGAATGTAATTGGTAAAAACAAATTGTTTTCCTTGTAATGTGAAATCCTAAACATTTACCAAACCTGCTTTTATAAGAAACAAAAGCAGTATTAAAGAGAAAAGGAGGAAAAACCCATGATTCTGGAAAGCAGGGATTTTTCAGTTGGGAAAAGGCATTTCAAAAAATGGTTCATTACTTGAGAACATAGGTAAGATGAAAGAATTGCTGATCCATAGGGGTCTTTATTATTATGGGTCATGAAGTTACACAGTGGCAGATTGAACCAGAAACCAGGTGTCTGGACACTTAGATCAATGCTTTTCCCTACAAGTGAGCCTCTACTAAGTAACAGGAGCAATGGTTCTGAAGAAAATGAAAATTCCTCCATCCTAGAGCTCTCTTACAGAGCTCAGTTATCCTTGGTACAAACTTCCCAGTTTAAAGTTATAACTCTGCGAGAACATGAGGGGCAGATCTAGAAATTAATCAACAGGCTAGGGAACTTTTATGTGCCTCGAATAGTACTGATTTCATGGACTTGTAACTCATCTTTCCAGAAAGACAGCAAGGACTGTGCCATCCTTTTTCACTCTACATGAAACTTTCAGAAAGCTGTTACCCATTGATTAATTAAGGTCTCTGAATGACTGTGGACAGCTTACATCTGGAGTAACGGGAGATCCAGAGACATCTGAAAATAATTCCTGGGGACTTCAAGGTTTTGCTTCTGTCTTAGCTGTCTGTCACTGCATAGCAAATTGTTTGTAAACTTTAAGGCTTAAAATAATAGTTAATTATTTCACATGATTCTGTGGATTGAACGTGCCAACTGGGTGGGGGTGTTTCTCCTATTTCATGTGCTATAGGCTGAGATCACACATATGGCTGCATTCAATTGAAACCTGGCCAGAGCAGGAACATTCAGTATGGCCTTGTATCCTCCAGATCATCTCTTCCCTTGGCCTTTCAGCACTTGGGAGTAAAAGAGCCCTCCATAAGTTTCTGATGCTCAGAATAGTCAGAAATCAGAACTTGTTCTGAGGTGGTCTGTTAGGTAGCACCAGATAATTGAGACAATTATTCACTTTTCTTTCCTTCTTTTCTATTTTCCGTTCTACTCAACTCATTCCATCCTCAATAACTGTTTTATCATCATCTCCTCCAGTACCATATTTGCCAGACTCTGCTTTCAATTCTAATTTAACTGCTTAATTTACAGACTGCAGAACAATCAGTACATATTACTTATTAGATCTTTTAAACAGGTGCATAGTTTGTCCTGTTACGATCACTGGAAAGTTGGCATCATAACTCTTACACAGAAAAGGGTGAGCAGGAACATGTTGCCTTTCTGTAGCATTTACAGACTTCCTTACCATTTCACTCTGCAGTAATTCCATGGTTTTTTTGTGTTCATCCACAGTTTTCTGTATTGTCTCCACAGCAAGATGCACGCTGTTTAAAGTATTGCCAATGGAAGCTACACTCTGAATGGAGAAACATGTAGGAATGTCAAGTTTTTTTCCCCTTTTAAAAAGTTTTATGAAGATGTGACATGCAATAAGCTGCACACATTCAAAATGTATAATTTGATTATTCTGACATAAATACATCTGTGAAACTATTACCATGATCAAGTAAACCTATAAATCCTCTCTTCCTGTCTCCAGGCAATCACTGATATACTTTGTCACTACTGATCAGTCATATTTTATAAAACTTTACATAAATGCAACCAGTGAGTATGCATTTTTTTTTTAGTATGGCTTCTTTTGCTCAAAATAAAGAGAGATTCATTAATGTAGCTACTTAGCATGCTTCATTCCATTGCATGGATATATCAATGTTTATTCACCTAAGGGACATTTAGGTTGTTTTCAGTATTTACGATTATAAGTAAAACTGTTATAAACATTCTTGTACAAGTCTTTATATGGACTTATGCCTTTATTTGCCTTCATCATATGCTTTCTCATCATCACAATATCTAGGAGGAAATGGCAGATTATATGGCAGATCTATGTTTAACTGTTTAAAAAACTGCCCAACTGTCTTCTAAAATAGTTATACTGTACATTTTACAGTAGTATGAGTTCTGCCAGCAGTGTAAGAGTTCTCATTATTCCATACCCTCATTAATACTGGTATTGCCAGTTTTTTCAACTTAAGTCATCAGTGTTATATTGTTATTTTAATTTATATTAAGCACTAACCTAATGTAGATCAGTGTTTTTAATTATTTCAAATATCTTCAAACTATGAATGCCATATAACTTATAGTGAGATAATTAATAAGAAACATTCTCTCTCTAGTGTTTGTTTTATTTTTTTTGGTACCAGGGATTGAACTCGGGTCCTTGCGCTTGCGAGGCAGGTGGCGGAACCACTGACCTAAATCCCCAGCCCTCTCTAGTTTTGAATATACACACATACACCAAGCAATTCTCAGTTTATTTTATTTTATTTTTTGTTTTGTTTTTGGTACCGGGGATCAAACTTGGGAACTTTTGCTTGTGAGGCAGGCACTGGAACCACTGAGCTAAATCCCTGGCTCGAAATTCTCAATTTAAAGAATGTTTCCTCAAGGAAAATCATGTTCTCTAAAGGAAAACCAAATGTTCTTAAAGAAGAGATATTAGTTATAAATGTGGGACCTACAATAAAGTTCTCCTATAAAATACTTGTGTCAAGACCTGTGTGGGGAGGCAGATGGCCAGAGTCAATAGTGCAGACTATCACGGATCAGGAACAAATGACAACTTTTGAGGAAAAATGGGTGGCAATAATTTTTAGCTTTAAGAAATTCAGCATTACAGAGAAGGAAAAATTCCACTTGGCAGTGTTTCCTTTACCGTAGACTCACCAGTAATTACTGTGTAAGGCTAGACATGGGGAGTAACTTACTTTGCTTTCGTTAGACCCAAGGAGGCCAAGTATATGGGGAATGTGATTCAGAAGCCATTTTTTTTAAAAGTCCTGTCCTTAAGGGAGTACCCAAAAGTGTACTCCTGGTGGGTTCTGGCCTTTATCAAGACCTGATGGGATGTGAGGGCGATCTGGCTGCGACGTCTGTCACCAGGGTTGATTCAGCTGATTTGGCTGGCTAGGCGGGTGTCCCCTTCCTCCCTCACTGCTCCATGTGCATCCCACCCAAAGCTGCGCGCTAGGTCGAAGAGGATGACCACCCCCGATAGAGGAGGACCATTTTCTTGGTCAAGGGTATATGAGTAGCTGCGCTCCCCTGCTAGAACCTCCAAACAAGCTCTCAAGACCTGATGACAATTTATAGTGGTAATTTTTTTATTACACTGATATATAAGAAATTAAGAGAATAAGAGATAACATTTTTAACTAAAATTAAAAAGAAATTACATGATATCCTTTAAAGTTAGGTGTTTGGGATGGCTTAATACTTTAAAACTGAGCTCCCTGTAATAAAAGCAGTGTGTGGCATCATCAATGCACAGATTTGCAGAGACCACATACCGGGTAGAAGTCTCTAAGCTGGGATGCTATGTAAGCTTTGTTGTTACATAAGCTACATTCAAAGACATGTACTGTTAGAGAATCCTCACTGGCTGGATGTCTGCACCCATCAGGATGCATGAAGATAGTAAGCTCTTGTTTGGGAATTTTTTTTTAAAGGAAGCAGCTGACTGAGTCTTGGAAAGTCTGGAATGATACTCTGACACTAGTATTCCCAACTACAAAGTGCCTGGTACATACTACAGGAGGCTCCACAAATGATTATTGAATTAATGAATGCAAGAACAAATTAATTTCTTTTTCTAATACAAGGTTGGCAGAGTTGCTTCTGTAAAACTACAGAGGCCTCCCCATGGCTAGCTACAGATGCCTACCTTCTTTTTCATTGGTGCTTGGGAACAATGGCAAGAATCTGGCCTTGTCAAAGTTGTTCCCCCCCTCTTTTTATGTTGAAAGCAGATGATTATATTGGACACAAGGTGAACTACAGATACTGAGTATACATGTATACTGTAACTATAAAATAAGAAGTTTTAGTTTTGTGGTTTCACTGCTCTAAACAACTTATGTTTATAGATAGATGGAGCCTGGCATATAATCAAATCAAACATCGCACACTAACTTTTTTTTTCTGAGACAGGGTCTCAGAAAATTAGTATGTAATTCAGGCTGGCCTTGAACTCATTATGTAGCCCAGGCTGGCCTTGAACTTGTGGAGATCCTGTCTCAGCCTCCTGAGTACTGGGATTATGGGCAAGGGCAATCATGCCCAGCCATGCTAACTTTCAAAAATCAAGGATCCTAGACTTAATGTCCAGTATTTGGGGTTTTCTAACTCCTGAATTCCTTCTTTCTGCTGTAGGAATGTTCCTTGTGTTCATTTCAACACCACCTTTTCCCTTACAACTCTTATCCCCTCTCCTCATGCAGCTTTAAGGATTCCCAAATATTATCCATCTGCTTGGTTTTTGCCTCTGGCTCTAGGCCTGAATCCTAGGAATCAACTAAGCAGAAATTCCAAATGATTGTTTGCCTAAGCTCCAGAGTCTAAGGTAGACATCCGTGAGTGAGCTGCTTACAGGATGTGCGTGTTCACCTTGTAAGAATAACAAATTGTTTTCCAAAGAGATTTTTTCCAATTTTTACTCCCTAGCAGGAGTGTTTGAAAGTATCCTTTACTTCATACACTTGCAACACCTGTTACTCAAATGTTTCATTTTTACATTTTCCTTAAATCATTGTTTTTTAAAAACAAAAAACAAAAACATCCCAATCTTTTCTTAACCCTAAAAGAAGAAATTAAGAGCAATTCTCATACATAATTTATGTTCTTTTTTGAAGACACTGTGAATGACAAATTGAAAAGGAAATTGTTGAAAAGCAAATCCATATATGCTAATATAAGAGTTCCAACAGAGTAATTTTGGGACTCACAGAGGCAAATAAAAAAGTGTGAACTTGCCGGGCATGGTGGCGCATGCCTATAATCTCAGCACTTGGAAGGCTGAGGTGGGAGGGATTGCTGCAAATTTGAGGGCATCCAGGGCTACATAGTGAGTTCAAGGCCAGCCTGAATTACACAGCAAGACCCTGTCTCAAAAACAAAAACAAAAACAAAAAAAACTATGAACTCATAATGCATAGCTAAAGTAACCTGATGCAAATTAATGGCCCAAATAACCAGACCAAAAGAAAGATGCTCTGAACTCTTTAGAACACAATGATATTCTCTATTACTGCCCTCTCATGGCAGCTGATTTCAAATGTCAGGCTTTCAAAGAAAACTTGTAAGAAGCTAGAATTTAAGGAGTAGGTTAATCTCAGTGCCCATACTTACCTTCTGAAGTCCCTCTACAGTGTTAGGCAGGCTAATTAGGTCTGCAGCTGACTTAACATTGGCTTTGAGGTGGTTTACTGCAGAAGTCAACAGAAAAATCTGGAAGGGAAAAAGGAACAAGCAATGAATACAGACTTTATAGAGTATATGCTTCTTTCATAAACTCTGTGGTTGATGACGTCAGTGTACCCTAGCAGCTCACAGAAGGAGAGGAGCTACAGTACCTTGGCTAGAGCTGAGACTCAGAAGGTAGCATTAATATCCCTTCTTTCCCTGCCCAATTTGAATTAGTGCCAGAGAGGGAAAGGCAAGTATTATTCTTTACCGTAGTCCTGGCAGCTACAAGGTCCAAAATCTTAAATTACCCAAAAGATGTAATAATTACCATACAATCCTTCAACAATTGAACAGGAAAAAAGCTAATGATCAAGGACCACTTCAAGACTTCATTTTGGTAAAATATAACACCTCAGTTATTTAACTGAACTTTTGTTCCTATCCAAGTGGGAACATATTTTATAAAGTAAAAGCCCATCATCACAAAATAAGAGTCTACATATACTATATCCTGACAACTTGAACAGCACTTTCAACTGCCTGGGGATTCTGTTTTGGTTTAATAATGTGATTAATATTTCAGACTCAATAGCTCAACCAAAGTACTACTTTGTACCCTGAAGGGTTCAATAAATACCCATTGACTCACTGACTGATGCAATGAATGTATTACAATAGGAACTGAATAAAAATGTGGCTTCCTTTCTGCTACTTAGGGGTAGAATTTTAAAGAGCTGGACTTCTCCCTTGAATGGGGGCTAGGAGAACCTGCATAACATTCAATTTGGGCCGCAAAGATCATATTCTAACAATTCTCGCAGTGTGGCTTAAAACACTCTTCAAAGATTCTCAGTTCCAAACTGCCCTTCTATTCCAAATCTAGGATGAGAACACAGATCTAATAATAGCAATTACAAGAGTGGCCTTGTAGAGTAACCATCCCAGTTTCTGGGCACTTGCTATAGGCCAAGCACTGCAGTAGGCAGCAGACAGACATCACACCAAGTAGAAACTGATTTCCTATCACTCTCTCAACAAACGCTTGGCATCTTTTCTGTGCCAGACATGGCTCCAGGCAACGAGGAGACAGTGGCAAACCAGACCATGAGGCTTTGCTCTCACGGAGCTTATTCCTAATAGAAGGTGACAGAAAAACAAAGAATCAGTAGTAAGTACTATGCAAAGAACTTAACTAGAACCACTGGGGTGAGTGGCAGCTCAGTCTGGACAAGGGAGTCCAGTGGGGAAACTGGTAACTCAGGAACTCAGGTTCTCATTTCCTTCTTTCCCTTTAGGAGGGGTAAGTTCAGGGGCTTAAGACCATTTTCATTCATTAATGCAACAAATATTTATCAAGCCCTATTATATGCCAGTAGTGAACAATCAAGAATCTTCAGGTGCCTATATTTCAGACAATTTTATGTAAGAAAAACACCAAGTGGCAGGAAGAAGTAGAAGAAAATTAAAATAAGGTGATCTGATAGAAGTGACTGGGCAGCTACTTCAGATCAGAAAGTTAGAGGAGCCGGGTGTGGTGATGCATGCCTATAATCTCAGCACTCTGGGAGGCTGAGGTAGGATCACAAGTTTGAGCCCAATCTGGACAACTCAGCAAGACCCTGTCTCAAGAAAGGGCATGGGGATGTGGCTCAGTGTGAAGGCCCTGAGTTTAAAGCCCAGTACTGCAAAAAATAACACCCCCCCCGCCCCGTCCCCAAACATCACCAAAACAGAAGGTCAGAGAAGGGCTCTGTAAGGAAGTAGAATTTAAACAGATTTATATAACAAGGAATTAATCATACAAAGATTGGATGAATACTTCAGGGCAGAGGAAATTACTAGGGGAATTAAAAGAAAGTGCTTCATATATTTAAAGGACAGAAAGAGGTTCAGGTGGCAGAACCTGGCTAGAGATACAGGAAAGGGCTAGAACCGTCAGAAAGGACTTTGTAAATCAGAACAAAGACATGGATTGTATTCAAGCTGTAATAGCAAGGGGTGTAAGGAGGATAATTACATGATTGCAGATACCTTGTATAACTATTACTATGGCTGTTTTGTGGAAACAGGAGACCAGAAAGAAGCTGATTTGGATAGTCTGAGTAAGAGACAATGGTGGTTTGGAGTTTACTTGTGGCAGAGGTAGTAGCAGAAGTTGACATGACATGATTTTCTGGAACTAGATATGAGGGGTGAGGAGAAAAGAATTAAAGAAACTCCTAAATCTTTCACTTCAAGGAGCTGAGAGAGGGCCCATGAAAGAATTAAGCATAAACTGTGATACCGGTTCTGAAAAAATGATATTAGTGAAGGTAGAAGGGGACAGGCTTTATTGAAGTAGGACTCAAATTAGACTCTGATGGCAAAGTGAGTATATACAAAAATAAAGCAGGCAATCTTTCTAGGTTAGAAGTATAAGAGTGGCATTGGGGAATGTGTAGGGAACAACAGCATCATAGGTTCAGCAGTACTTTTTCTACACTTCTCAAAGTGACAATGATTTATTGAAGTTCCTCTCCTCCACAAGACTGTAAACTCCATGTGATCAAGGACCATGTCTGTTTTATGTTCCACAATATGTCTTCCACAAAGATAGAAATTCAGTAAGCATTTATTGAATGAATAGAAGAATGAATGGCTAAGAACTAATACTTGGGATGGATACTGAGGTGGCTACTCCCAAGCAGAATAGAGGGAAAGGGCAGGAGGTCAGAGATAAAGTTAAATAAGTATGAAGTTATTTTTATCACCATAGTGCTTTGACTATAGCAACAACAACAGCAATAGCAACAACAACAACAACAACAACAGTTTAACAACCACTGCAGAGGGATGTGTGGTGGTTTGGAAAATATATCTACAAATTCTTTAATAGTTTTCCCTTTAAGATGAACTTAATTCCCTTCCCCTTGAGTATGGTCTTAAGTGACTTGCTTTTAGTGAAAAGAATAAAATGAAAGAGACAAAGGCACTATGGCTACTATGGCTTCTCTGCTTTTACCCTAGGGAGGCCAGCTGTCATTTTGTGAGAAAACCCAAACCCTAGGTTGGGAGGAACTGAAATCTCTTGCCTATAGCCATGTGAGGACCTGTCAGGCCTATTCAAGCCTTCAGATGAGGAAGCGCTAGCTGATGCCTTAGTCTTAGAGATCCTAGCCAGAAGCTTAGCTGGTTCCCAAATCCTGACCTACAGAAATGGAAAGAATAAATGTTTGTTGTTTTAAGCCACTAAATTGTGGGATGATATGTAGCCCAGCAACAGATGACTAATACAGGTTATAAGAATGAAATGCCATATGTAACTGGAGCTCTCAGCACAGTATCTCGTACAAACAACATCAAGTTTCAGTTATTAGTAGTGAAATTTAATGAGCACTTAAACATGTAATTCTCCATAAGTGCTCTAAAATGTGCACACTACTTATCAACATTTTAACTCTATCCCTATAAAAACAGAGGTGAAAAACATCAACCTACATTCAGCAAGTTATAAACCTCTTAAAGCTAGTAATTACACGCAGGAAATTTTCACCTATCCCTTTAAGAAGATATGAATAATATAAAGGTTTGAAAAAGACATAAGGAAACAGGCATTCTTATGGATTGTTTATGGGAGTATAAATCAGAGGAACCTTGTTAGAAGTTTATCTAGAGGTATCCTTCAAAATTTGAAGTGTTTATGGTCTTTATTCAGCAACTTCATTTCTAGAAATCTATCCTGACAGACTTGCTTGTGTGTACAAAGATATATCCGCTAGATATTCATATTTTCTTTATTTGTAATAGCAAATCAACTAGAAACAATCTATTATTACCTAGGATGGAGATATATTTGGTGAACAAAGCAAGTTGCAGTACAACACATACGGAATGACCCCACTTATTTATATACACAGGCTAAGCCATAAGCTAATTCACATTAAAAGCTATTATGGTTTTGTAAATAAATAGAGGATTGTAAAAGTGCAGCCCATATTATAGACAGTGGATAATGATGAAGATAGCACAAAGGACCGAGGGGGGAGGTTGGGGGCAGATAGATGGGGATGGAAGAGGAATTTGCATGAGTTCTACACTACTTATTTAAATCTTATATAAGAATATATTTACATATTATAAAATTTTAAGACAAAAGAGGAGAAAAAAATACATGAAAAAAATCCCACATAATTTTGGAAGGGTTTTGATGGGTTTCCTTGGGTTCCCCTTTCTTCCAAGTCATCCTCTGGGCCTTCCAAGACCACCTGAACATGCCCGTAAAGTGGTAGGAAGGGGTCTCCCCCCAGTTATGTTTTATTCATTGCCCCAAAGTATGTATATAATTGGCTCAAAATCAAGTTGAAGGGCCGGGGATTTAGCTCAGTGGTTCCAGTGGCTGCTTTGCAAGTGCAAGGTCCTGAGTTCGGTCCCTGGTACAAAAAAAAAAAAAAAAAAAAAGATACACACATATATAAAATCAAGTCGATGGACAAGAATTTAGTTACTCCAAATGCTCTTAATTGTGTAAGTACCTTTGAGGCAGCTTGAAGCTAATGCAGGCAGGATCAGGTGAAATATGTTCTACCTCTCACCATGCTATACTCAGTCTAGGCTTTAAGCTGCCTCTCTGAAAGAGTATATTGAAGAGAGCTGACCATTAACTCTGCAGCTAACCAACATACTTAAGAGCTTCTTACTCCTAAGTCCCAGATCATACAATGGTCACTAGGACTCAGCTATATTTCCATATATTACAAAGCTGGATTCCATCTTCCAGTCTTCCTCTCTTTAATGCAGTAATGGCAACATCTGGGAAATTACAGCAAACCCATGTGCATAACTGGAATGGAAAGATGAAGGGCAGCTTCCCATTACTGTCTCTGGAACTGTATTGGCCTCTGTAACAGGTACATTATAGAGTGTGATTGGAATCAAGCTTTACAAAATGTACGGCTAAGAGTCACTTTTTGCAATTTGAAGAGTCTAAGAAGTTGAATTAAATAGAAACCATTAAGAAAAAAACTCCCATTCCAGCCAAAAGATGAATCATGACTTTTATGAATATTACATGATTTTTGATTAGCAAAACTGAAAATAGCCACTGTAGACCATTTGCTTAATATATCATTTTATACTATAAAATCAGAAATGGGGCTGGGAATGTAGCTCAGTGGTAGAGTACTTACCTACCTTACTTGAGGCCCTGGGTTCAGTTCCCAGCACCAGAAAAATCAGAAATGCTTTTTTGTTTTTTTGCTTTGGGGTTAAAATTAAGTGTTCTTTAAATAGTAAAGAAAAAGCTACTAAAACAGACTATCATCAAAATTGAATGATTATGAGTAGGGACACCCCCCGAACCTCCCCAGTAGAAATCCAACATCATATCCTTTCAACTTTATCTACTGAGCACTATGAATCCTGTAAAGGATATAAAGATGGGAGTTATAATGGGAATTTTGAAAGAGGCTTTCAAGACAAATATTTTAACATTAGCTCTGCTATACAGCTGTGTAACTGTGGGCAAACTATTTAACCCCTCTGAGCCTTGGTTTTCTTATCTGTAAAGTGGAAATACCACTATTTCACAGAAACAAAGAAATGAGATCATACATATAGTGTATCTAACAGTGGCCTGCACAAGAAAACATTTAATGAATGCCAGTTATCATCTTCATTACCATTACCACCACTGCAGCTGCCACTGTCATTTTTGTTATCATGCTTAAGGCTGAGTACAATGTATAACCTTCTAGTGCAATTAGATGCAAACACAAATAACCATCAGTGCCTAAAGAGAGATACAGACAGTACTACAGATGGGCACTGATGGTCCTTCTCAATAAGGGGTCTTGTTGGCTTACTTTATCTCTGGCCTCTTTCCACCTAACTAGAGCTACAATGACTAAAATTATTCTTTTACACATACATAATAATTCTCATTTTTAGTGCTAGTTATCTACTAGAAAAGCTACAGCAAACATTGAATTAGTGAATGCTAAAATCACTGCTCTTTGAAGAAATTCAGGGTTAGTTCCTTGTGAGCCCTTTAATCACATTTTCATCCATTGATCAATATACTACATAACTTTGTCCTTATGCGTTTTTCCGTTTAAACATTTTATTGAATGCACAGTGCTGACTCATTAATATTGAACTACATCATGCCTGAAGGAAGCCTACTTAACGTATGTATTTTCATTATATGGCACATCTCAGTTTCCTTCCATTTAGGAACACTAGGTAGAACTTTAGCACTGTGCTGCGAGACATTTAAATAGTAGAATAACCAACCCAAAGCACAAAAATATAAAAAATGTGGCACTAAATACTCGTACAGCACAAAAGACTTGTCTACAGCATGAGACCTAAAACAAAAAAGCAGCCTGTCGCCTAGTTTGACCTCAGCTGTAAACATGTATCAGCTGAGTCAAATTTTTTGCACGTCAGTGAAGGACTACAAAAGCCTCCCAAGTACAGATTTTGGGGTTACAAATAAATTTTAGGCAGTAGGTGAATCTGCAAATACAGAATTTATAAATTATGGGGATCAGCTATACTAATGTTTTAATGGAAGCATACTTTCTTTCTGCAGAATTCACCTGGCCAACTCCTACCTGTCCTTCAGGCCTCCGCTCAGCACCTCTGGGAAACCTCATCTGAGCCCAGCTTATTTGAATATATAAATATGTCCTCACAGTACTCATCTGGACCTCTTTCTTATTGCTTATCAGGCTGTTTACAATAGTTTACTTTCCTATCTCCTCCATTTGTCTGTAAGAGCCTTGTGAGAAGCAATCACAACATATCATTTTGATTTAAAATCTACTATGGTATGAATATTTGTGCCCCTCTAAAATTCACATGTTGAAACATCTCCAGTGTTGTGGCATTAAGAGATAGAGCCTTGCACTGAGGATGTAGCCAGCGGCGCTGTGCTTGCTTGGCAAGCACAAAGTCCTGAGTTCAATTCCTGGTACTGAAACAAAGAAGAGAGAGAGAGAGAGAGAGAGAGAGAGAGAGAGAGAGAGAGAGAGAGAAAGAGAAAGAGAGAGCGAGCCTTTGAGCGTGATACAGGAGGGCTCCACCCTCATGGATGGGATTAGGTATCCTCATAAAAGGGGTCCCAGGAAGCTTGTTTTCCCTTCTGCTGTTTCGGGACATAGCAAGAAGGCATTATGAATGAAGCAGAGTATAATATGAACCTTTGCCAGACATCAAATCTGCTGGTACCTTGAAATCAGAATTCCTAAGCTCCAGAAATATGAGCTTATTAATAATAAACTTCTGTTGTTTATAAGTTATCTAGTCTGAAGTAGTTTGTTATAATAACATGAATGGACTAAGAATCCACAGCTTAGGTCCATAAAAGTAGTTTAGTGTATATTTGTTGAATGGGAGGAGACTCCCTAGAATGGTAGAGAGGGGGGAATGAGTATAAAATCAGAGGTTTCATGAATAAAACAAAAATGTTAATAAAATTTCAACTACTAAAGAATTTTTTTTCAGCACCAGGAATCAATTCAGGACCTTGTGCTTGCCAGGCAGGTGCAGGTGCCACTGAGCTATGTCCCCAGCCCCTACTAAAGAATTTTTTTCAAGGAAATATTTCATTTAATTTTTTTTTTTTTTTGGTACCAGGGATCGAACTTGGGTCCTTGTGCTTGCGCAGCAGGTGGCGAAACCACTGAGCTAAATCCCTGGCCCCTGATTTAATTTTTTAAACCGATGGCTTTTTTCAGACTGCATTATCTTCACCTCACATTGTGATAAGGATGGTTCTTGTTAAGTGATGTATTTTGTTGTGTAAGCCATTTTGACTTGCTTTAAAAAATGCCATTAAAAGCATCTTAATTGACAGTTACCTTTAGATATAGAAACATAGTTAAATATTAAATTTTATTTTTATACCTATTTTTGCTCAAATGCCTCTTACTTGAATAGACCATCAGAGATCTGTAGCATTCATTTTAGAAAACCACTCAGAGTACAGAGCTCCCGTTGCAAACAACATGAAACTCTGCTTAACTATTGCCTAGCCTTCTGAGTCCATGCCAGCAGAAAATTCCTCTGCATCATGCTGGCTCCATCAGTCAGTCCCAGCATCTTTGAAGGTATACTGAAGCCAAAATGGAAAGCATTTTAGTCCAGTCTTCAGTTTCATATATTAAGACTTAAGACTGAAGTAAACTTCTGTATATACCTGCCTACCCAGGTACTTTCTGCAGCTATTCACAATAGATTCAAGAAAAATTAAATATTTAGGAATTAATTGAACGAAAGAAGTGAAAGACCTTTATTATGAAAACTATAGAACTCTGAAAAAGAAGTCTAAGAGGATATTAGAAAATGGAAAGTTATCCTCTGTTCCTAGAGAGGCAGAATCAATACTGTCAAAATGGCCATACTATCAAAACTGATACAGTAAAACTTTGGATTATAACTTGTTCTGCAAGTGTTCAGTGTTCTGCAAGATGAGCAAACATTTCTAATAAATTTTAACTTGATAAAGGAGTGATGTCTTGCTGTGAGGCTGAACATCACATTATCACAACTGAGCCAATGGTCCCATCCTTCCCCGAGGGATTGTAGATGATCCTCTCCCAACAGCAAGAGGTTATGGAGGAGGTCTCTGAAGAGGAGGAGGTTTCTGAAGGGAAGGAGGAGAAAAAGGCAGACAGACAAATCCCTCACTTCAAATGAGATTAAGAGAGATGTGTAAAATGTGGGAAACTGCCAAATTTTCTAGAAAAGCACCACCAAATAAGCCTGTAGCAGTACGAGTGATAGATCAGTTTAACAACAATGCAACGTCACACTTCGGTGAAATCCTCAAAAGGAGGCATTGGATAGGTTTCCTGTTAAAACTGCATGAAAAGAAAAAGATTCCATTGAGCCAATAGATAGCAGTGATTCTGCTAGTGACAGTAAATGTCATCCTACATAATAACCCCCTCACTCGTCTCCCTCACACCAGCCATGAAGATTTTCAAAGGTAAATGCAGGTTAATTTATTTTTTCTTTATATTTTGATTTTATTATTTTGTATTACATTACAGTATTGTAATCATTTTAATATGAATTTTTTTTTTTTTTTTGGTACTGGGGATCGAACTCGGGACCTTGCGCTTGCAAGCCAGGCACCAGAACCACTGAGCTAAATCTCCAAGCCAAATATGAATATTTTTGAGTTGCAGAACAAATTATCTGAGTTTCTCTTATTTCTTATGGGGAAATTTGCTTTGATATATGAGTGTTTTGCATCACGAGCATGTTTCTAGAATGAATTATGCTCATAAACCAAGGTTTTACTGTATATAGATTTAATGCAATCCTAATCAAAATACCAACAGCATTCTCAAGGAGTTATAACCCATCAATTATTTCATGAATAAGTTTTTCTTCTCTCTCTCTTTTTCTGAGACAAAGCCTCACCACATAGTCCAGGCTGGCCTTGAATTTGCTATGTAGCCCAGGCTAGCCTTGAATTGGAGATGTACCAAAGCTGGTCTTGAACTCATGATCTTCCTATCTCAGTCTCCAAAGATGCTTCTGGGATCACAGGAGTGAGCTTCATGCATTGTTTTAAAAGCAAAATAAACTAAAAGATAATGAAATATCATAAGGCATCATACATATTAAGGGTGAGTCATTGTTTTCAGAAACTTTTATTTCAGGTACATGGAGTGTCTTAGTCCATTTTCTGTTGCTATAACTGAATATTATAGCCTGGATGATTCATAAAGAACAGCCCATGGTTAAAGAGGCTGAGAACATGGCACCAGCATCTGGTGAGGGCCCTTTTGCTGCATCACAGTGAAGCACAGCAGTCAGCCTGGTTTTCTCTACCTCTTCTCATAATGCTATGAAAGGGGCCCATCTTTATGGCTCAATTCTAATTAACTTCCAAAGGCTCCACCTCCAATATTGTTAACATATGAATCTGGGAATTAAATTTCCAACACATGAACTTTCGGGGGGAAACATTCAACCACAGCATATAGATATGTACATGTTTACTGGGTAATTTAAAAATATTCTTTACTGTGTGTTCCACGCAAAAGTTGGAAGCCACTTCCCCAGAGCATTGATCTTTGGTCTTAAGTACTGAACTGCCTCATTCCCAAACCACTGTTGAAAGGTCTAGCTCCAGAAATATTTGCAAGCACTTTCTTCTAGCACAGTGGTCTTTTTCACTGGGTCATTCTGAACTTTGCTACTATGAGGAAGATAATACCTTCTTAGTTCCAACAAAAACAATGTGCCCATTCTTAAGCACTTTGCATATGTATTATTAATTTGGTACTTGAGTATTCTTTTTAGTGACTATATCTTTCCTAAATACACAAAAAAATGAGTACAGGGCAACTATGGTTCCTTATACATATGAGATGCTTTGTCAAAATCCTTAGTATAAAGTCCCTCTTCTCTGGCAGATTCATTCTTTTGGAAGCAATACCTACTGAGCTCTGGCCAACTGAGGGACTAGAAAAGTTTATACTCTAGGCTTGCTTGCCTGGTTAAGGTAATTAACTCTACCACCTGCTCCTAAGCTATTCTAGAATGAATACTATTAGCTACTGATGGTTTACACATTGATTTTAGCATAGTTTATAGCATTATAACCTAAGACTGCATCTATAAGTTTTTAAACTATTAAACAAAATAAAACTCTCATTGTTTAATAAAAATGGTTTATCCATTTTTCTTGGGGGCTAGATGATACTCTTATTTGATACCTATACTGCTCCATAAGAAAATCTAACTCAAGAATTTTTAAAAAAAACCAACAACAACAACAAAAAAGAATTTTCAACTCTCTACATTGCTTTAACTTGGTAGAACTCTGTTCATTTGCAGAAAGGGTTAACATTGTAAATATTTGGTAAATGTATAACTATTATGTATTTTAACATGTTGGGGTCATAATATGCAAAAATCCCAATTTAAAAAGTCAAACGTCCTAAAGTGAATTCCCTGCACCTACAAATTCAAACTAAAAAACCAACCAACCAACCAACCAAATATTCATAGCTTACAGAGAAAATTAAAAAAACCACGTTTGCTACCTGCTTATTCATTTCTGTGATGTTGATCCAGACTTTGTTTAAGCCCAGGTCTCCCGATTCAATCTTCTCAAGTTGCTTTTGTTTGCTGAGAAGTTCTTCATTAAGTTTGGGGATTTCCTGGAATGAGCTTTTCTGATTAGATTCCACTAAAAGCAAACATAAGAAAAATCATAAACACCACACAAAGTTCCCTCATGATCCCAAGATAAAAAATGCCCATATAGTAAGAAAGCATATGTATTAAGAAAAGTTAATTTTGGATGATAATAACTAAATTTATATTTATCAACTACATTGTTCTTTTATTTATATAAATGTGCATCCTTAATTAACACTGAACTATTTTAACTGGAGTATCTCACTATTGGTAATGCAACCTTTAAGTTAGGTTACTAAAAATTTTAACAAAGAACATGAAAGAATTAGATATGAATTTCAATTTTATAACTATGATTTTGACTAAATTATTCAAATTCTTTGAATTCAGTTTCCTCATGTATAATATGATTATTAGAATGTCTGTAAAGCACTAAATGCAGCTGACTAGAGTGACAATAAGTGATAAATACTGATCAGCTTAATTAAGTAACTTTTCTTTTTTTTTTTTGGTACCAGGGATCAAACTCAAGACGTTGTGCTTTGCGAGGCAGATGCTGGAACCACTGAGCTAAATTCCTAGCCCCAAGTAACTTCTCAATGAAGATCTATAAACTTACTTCATTAATGGTCAAGTGACATTATGAGTTACATTTCCAAGTGCTAAAATCTATTTTTTCTATCTTAAATGGATCAACTGCAAAAGACCTTATAACCTTTCAAATACTATTATGAGGACTAAGATTTTTAATCTTTCCCAGAAAGCAAACGTTTTCTTAAATTTAAAAATCAACTCAAAGTTCAAGAGGAAATAGAAGATAAGGGACATGCTAGTGAAATACAGGGTGATATTTGGACTTTTCTTTGGGAAACAATATTTCTTGAACGGTGTAGAGATTTGCCAGCCTGAAGGCAGAGACCTGAGAGAGTGCCTTCTCTTTTTTCTTTAAAAATCATTTTTCCTTTTAATGGAAAATAAAATATTGATAATGGCTGGTCCTCCAGAATAAAACCTGCATCATTTTTTATAAAAAGTCACAGACTACCTGATTAGTTATTATATGCTTCCTACAAAACCGAAAACTGGCATAAAGGACCAATATAAAGTAATTTACTACAGATATAAGCTCTAAAACTTGGTTTTGTTTATTTTTATTTGGTCTGCATTGAGAATATATCTGGCCCAATTTAGTCATTCAATAAATATTTATCACCTGAATAAATCTTTGCTTTTCTCCCAACTACATTTCTCATCACTTTATATGCTTCTTCAATCTAACAAAGAAAACTTACCAAATAAACCTAGATAAACAAACATAGTCAATAACAACCCACAAAAAACCCCACAAAAATTGAAGGTGGTGATTTTTTTGAGTCCACTACATGAAAATTCAGAATAATTAAAGTTAGATATTTTTGTTCATTTAAAAAAATACTTCCCAAAGGATAATCATTGTAAATAGACTTCCCCAAGTGCTTTTAATATAGCAAGTGATTTACACATGTTTGCAGAAATATATCCATCTCAGACAGTGAGAACATTTTACCACTCATTCTAAACTAATGCAGCTCTTAGGCATGTCACCGAATTTCTTACACATTTTCAGCTGGATTGTAAAGAAAAATCCATCCCACGAGTGTGTGCCATACTCAAGTTGTCACATATCCCAAGAAGTCTCTCCCTTTCCTGAAGTCTATATGCATTAAGTAGGAGGTAGAAGTGAAAGAGGAAATAAGACAAACACACAAAGAACCTGGGTTATAATAATTAACTAATAACTATATAAAGCTGACAAGCTCTGAAAACATCCTGGACCTGAGTAATATATGAGCCAAGAGAGGATCATAATTGTTATCTGATTTGGGCTTTTTTAGGAGAGTCAAGCCAAGTCCAGGTACTTTTATTAAATGAGAGGCAGTGTATAATACAAACAACTTATGATTGCTAATGAATGTTCTTTCAGCATGGAAAGCAGCTCATTTAAAACTTAGCGAGTTAATTCTCAAAAGATTTCCTAATTGTTAGGATTAGGAAATAGAAATTTCTGTACATACCCTTCAAACAGAACATATACAATGCTAATAGCAATATTTTGTATTTATTCAGTGTCTTTATAGTTCTTGTATTTAAAGACAGGGTCTCACTATGTAGGTCAGGCTGGCTTCAAACTTGCAGCAATCCTCCTGCCTTAGCCTCCCAAGTGTTGGGATTATAGATGTGTGCCACCGAATGCTTTTATAGTATGCAATAAACTTTTTCAGCAATTTGTCATTGAGCTCCTACCATGTGTCCAACCCTGCATTTGGCACCAGTGTATACAAAAGACCTTGAAGCTCTCAGTCTAGAGAGGAAGTGAGGATTACCCTACACTGTGACAGGTGTTATAATAGAGGAATGTTCAATGTCCTCTGATGGTAAATATATATCTTTACATTTTATGGATAAGAAAATGAAGGCTCAGAAGGAATAAGTGACTTGTCCAAATTTTATGGCTACGAATGAGAAGACAGGATTCAAACAGGGGAAGCTTCTGTTCTTAGGGCCTGTCTCTTTTTAGTATATTCCTGATGTCACAGACACATCCCCATTCCCTTATTAGCACAAGACAATGTTTAAGGTCTGTACTAAATTATCAAACCACCACTCTGCCTATATGGTCAGAAAAGAATATGCTTGATATAATAATACTTTGTTTTGCTTCCAAAATTGTTTCCTTTATTCTAATGTTTCATAATTGAGTGACAGAGAGGGATGGCTGGGAATAGAATTTTCCTTAGAATAACTATAGAGGTCTTCTGAAGTACCTGACTCTAGAAAAAGAAGAGTGAGCTAAGAGATTCAAAGTCAGCCAGTATTTTTAACTTAAGGATCGAGTTACTTCTTGATCACAAAGAAAATGTCAAGCCTATCTGCTTTGCTTTCTATTTCAAGTATTTTGGCAATCCCCTTTAAAACTTTTTGAAATAAATAAAAATGAGCTCTAAATTTTTCAAAAAGGAATTAAAGCCAGATAAGCAGGTAGTCTTATTTATGTCAGTGAATTCCACTGTCACCTTGAGAAATAAGAGGTAAAAATTAACTTACTGAAATATATTTAAAGTAGAAGCATAATTCAAAGAAAGATTATTTAAACTTAACAAGATTGACCCCATTTAGTCAAGATAATTGGTTTTCACAAAATCTCTTGGGCAAACAATCCACAACAGTATGGCCTATAGCCCGCCCCAGGACCCATCCTTTACCTTTTCTCAGAAAATCCTGCTTTTAGACATTGCAGGTACTGGAATTTCTACTGTATTAAGTCAAAGCCAATAAAAAAATGGACTGACAATTTCAAGTCTATTTTACTCAGCTGGCTGACAAATGTAGTGAAGGTCCCAGAGGAATGTTGCTCAGTGGTAGAAAGCTGGCCCTGATATAATTCTCGGCATCTCTTAAATATACTACTTCAAGGGATTGGTATTAATGAGTGGTCAATATTTATTGACTGTTAGATGTACCTGTCCTTCATTTTCCAAACAAATTTCCTGAAAAGCTCAGCTAATGTACAAATTACCTGGGTATCCTCTAAAGAGCAGTCAGAGAAAAGAATCCCTAGAGGGCAGAACTGAGGAATATTTTGAAATGTACAAATATATAGTTGCTATATGTGATCAAAACAAGCTGTGGCACAAGCCTAGGAAGCCCAACTAATTATGGAGAGTTGATGGTACAGAGATGAGTTCAGTGGTTACATATGGTTAAACACTGTTTTTGAGAACCTCATTTCGAAGTTATAATTATTACTTACATACAAAGAAAAGACTGGACTTAGAAACACCTGGTAATGCTGCAAGGACAGACATTTAAGTAGGAAAAAAACTACAGGCTACAATTCTCATTCTTTCTTGTACTGTACTGTACTTTGATTCGACTGATAAAATATACAGGTCAAGATGATTCTGGCAGAAAACTGTGGGTTACCCACTCCCATTCCCTGAATCAGAAACTCAGAAGAAAACCTGAGTATTTAAACGTTTTTTCCAAGCAATTTCACTAGACATGCCACTAACATACTAGGGACTAGTTGTCCCTAGCTCAGGTTCAGAACTTAATAAACTGTAGGCAGCAGAGAGAAGCTGGGATAAAGGAAAGATAGGATGCTGTGATCTCCTAGACTTAAGACAGGAATTTTAGTATTACTAAAAAATGGTACTTAGGTTAAATTTGGTTGAAGCTACTATGTAAACACATCTTTCAGAAACACAAAAATGACAATTAGAATATATAATACTTTGTGACTTGAATCATCCCTTAAACCTTAAAATGCACTCATAAGACATATATTCCTGCCAGTTGTACAGTGTTCAAGGTAGGTGCTATTATGGTTCTTGCAAGCCCTTCATGAATATGTGATTTAGTTCAGAGGTTCAAAGTTTTTCTAAAACTTTAAAATGATAACACTCATTAATGGCATTTGAAGTTTTCCTCCTTGAAACAGAGAATGTCACAAATAAGCATAGCTAAAGATAGGGAGAAAAATTTTTTTTTCTTGTTATGTAGCTCAAAATGATCCTCCTCCCTCACCTCCCATGTGTACAGGTGTGTGCCATCACACCCAGCTTGAGAAATCTATTAATTTCTGTACTATGCTTGAATGCTAATTTGCAGAAAACCAGGTCTTCCAGTACTTCTACTAGACTTCTCTTAGACTACTGACCCAAGCTGATAGCAAAGAAATCTGTGATCACTTGAAGAAATGTGTGTAGGCTTACACAGCCACTATGAACAGTGGTGCACTACAGTAGCTGGTATAAACATAGGCCTGGAGAGCAAGGGGGCAAGAGGGCATCTATAAACAGGTCTCAACTTTGCACACTTAATCGCTGATCATGTCACTTAGTCCTTCTAAGCCTTTTTTTTTTTTTCTCGTTTTTTGCGTCAGGGTCTCACTATGTAGCCTAGGCTGGCCTTGGAACTTGAAGCAATCCTCCTGCCTCAGTCTGCCAAGGGCTGGGATTATAGGTGTGTGCCACCATACCTGGCAACTTTTTTTTAAAGAAAAAATGATTACAAAATAATACTCATTTCATGGAACTATTTTGGGAATAAAATGATGTATTTGTGACTTGGCATACAATAGGCATTCCACATATGTTGACTATTGCTATTACTAGTGCTCATTCCTATGGTCCTACACGGTGTTTCTTTTTTTTTTTTTTTTTTTTTTTTTTACCGGGGATCGAACCCGGGTCCTTGCGCTTGCACAGCAGGCAGCGAAACCACTGAGCTAAATCCCCGGCCCTACATGGTGTTTCTTAAGTGGAAATCATTTGACAGTCCTATATTCTTTTGCGATTGGCCCAGTGAGGTGTAAGAAAACAGCCCAGTGCTGTCACTGTCATAGGTGGAGGTTAACCAAAACTCTAGGCTCCTGAAGCACTTTTCTTTTGTACTCAGTCGTTATTTTAGAAGCTAAGCCAGGCGTGGTGGTGCACCCCTGTAATTCTAGCACTAGGGAGACTGAGGCAGGAAGATCACCACAAGTTCAAGGCCAGCCTGAACTATATAG
Organism: Heterocephalus glaber; assembly: GCF_000247695.1. The sequence continues at coordinate 2,587,548 of NW_004624906.1, forward strand.
CAAGACTGTATCTTACATACTACTTGTCCTGGTGGTACATGAGCACTGTCTTTGCTTATGGGTTTAAAAACAAATAATTGTTACACTATTCAAGCTGATAGCTGAAAATGAGGATAAAATGCTGAAAAGAATGTATAATTGCTCCATCAGATGAGGTAAAACTCTTAATTCAGCATAGTCCAATTTTTGCTAGAACCTGGAAAAAGAGTCCAAAATTAAGCTTTGAAAAGGGGACCACTTACTTGTTCTAAATTTTTCCTTGAGGGCATCCAGATCCTCCTTGAGTGCAATCTGCATCCACACCAAGCCAACACAGGCCACAACACAGGCTGCGAGGATTACAAAAGCACAGAGGGGATAACAGATCTTGCAGCATCGTAAGTAGTCTCCCCTATGAAAAGAACAAACTCAACCATCAGTATAAAGTGACTATGGGTACAGTTTTATAGAAGCAGTATACATGTATTGCCATGCAGTTATCTTTTCTTTTCTTTTTCTTTTTTTTTTTGCAGTTGTCTTCTCTAATGAATGACCAGTAGATTTACTAGGGCAATAGGATAATGCACTTACATCTAAATAGTAAAAGGTTAACTAAATACATAATGTGATCTATGAAAAGTTGTATTCGGTACAAAGGTTTTAAACTTCATAAGAAACTTCCCAAGAGGTCCTATGGGCCATGGGAAACACCTCTGGGGCCTGCAGATCACTACCATCATCATCATTTCAGGAGGGAGGGCTCTTAAACAAGCTCAGTTGGAAAAGTGTAAAAACTAGCAGTTCTCTGCAATTCCATCACTGCACTGTAATTTACCTATTTACCTCTTTCAAATAAATGCTTTCTCAGTTTATTGAAATTTCATAAACTTTTGAGTCTTAACTGCAAATACAATGAAATAAAGAGGATCTGTAAGTTTTAGTGAACACCCTGTACCCTCTAATTCAGTAGCAAACCTTTTAGAGCTTTCAATAACAGCTGGCTATGGCATGCTTGCCATAGGTTTCCATGACTGCTCTAGTTTATTGACTCAGCAGAAAGGAAACAAACAGGTGAGATTTCACACTAAACTTCATCCAGCCTTCAAAGTCTAAACTAACCCACGTGGATAAGTATTCCAGAATTAACATTTCATCAAACCTTCATATGCCACACAGAAAATTGGCATTACGTACTTACTCTGGCAAAGCTCACTAGAAACCAAACTCTTTAACAAAAAGGACATAGACATTCTAAACAAACAACAAAGATCTAATCTCTTTTAGCACCACACCCTTCTGCCTAGTCCTTGCTTCCGCACAGTAGAATATTTTTTAGTGTGCTGACAGGGTCTAAGGACACCTTCGAGGTTGCCTTTAGCTCTTTCCCAACCCGAACCCTGATTCCCAACATCTTCTGAAAATGGTTTGGAAAAAAGTTGTTTTTTTACCCTCATCTCCTAGCTACTCTCAAGGCTCATACTTTCTACAGTATGTCCCCCATCATATTACCCTATAACCAAGATTCAGATTTATAAACAGTACAAAAAATAATTAGCAATCTTCAGGTCCCTACTTTTTTTTTAAAGTCCCAGTCCCAAAAGCTTCTCTGTCTCTCTTGTCTCTATTTTTAGCCTCGTTCTGATGTTCCGGCCCTTGGTACGTTGCCTAAATTCATATCTCTACCCTAGATCTGGAGCTGTCCTTTTTACACCTAAAGACTGACCTCTAATTTACCCTTCATTCAGAATCTGAACTCGTCTCTCTGACACTTTTCTCTTTGTTTGCCTTCCAAGGTCTGCCTCCTTTCTCTTCCTAAGGACTCCTTTCTCCTTCTCATCAATTCCTGTTAGTAGAGCAAGGAGACAGCTTTTACTCATCCCAGCCATCACTACTGTATCACTTACTTGACAAAGCGAGAGCGATTTCCAATTCCATCAAATCCCTCTTCCTCCCCTGAGGTGGACTCAGAGTCTGAGTCAGGAGGCTCAGTGCGAAGCAGGCGGTGGCTACCAGAGCCTTTTTTGGGCTTCTTTCTCCGGCTGTCTCCAGCCAAACCGATCAATGCATTAAGCTCTTTGCGCTTTTTCATCTTCTTGTGTGGGGTTAGTGGAGCACCCACTCCTGAGTTGCCAGGTTCGTATCCGACGCCCAATTCTCTTGCGGCCTTGGAGCCACCTTCCAGGGTGGGAAATCCTGGGCCAGAGCCCCCCTGGTCAGTCCCACCGGGGGTGGGACTGACCAGAACCGCAGGGAGCTGGAGAAGAAAGCCCAGAAGAAACTGGAACTCAGATGAGTGGGGGAAGTCACATAGAGATCGCCAAGGAGCTGGTGATTGAAATGGATAAAGCCCTGGACATGGAGTGTCAGTTAAGAGTTTAAGGGGGGGGGGGGGGTAAAAGCAGAAAAAAGCTGAGTGAAGAATTAAAGATTCGCAGCTTTGTTAAGTTCAGCAATATTTCTAACAGTGCTCCAGGAGCTAGGGGACACACAGGATATGTACTTTGGACCTCTGGGACAGGATTTCCAAGAGAGAGAAAAGAGACCTGTTCTTGAATGGGAGAAGGGAGGGTAATGCAAAGTAAGACAGTAGGAACTCTCCAGTCCCTGGCAGGAGAGGTGGCAGCGGTGTGTGTGTGTTGCCTAGCCGATACAACCCCGACACTTCCTGGCGCAGAAAAAAATACCTGGGTCAGGAAGCCAGCTGGGGTTAGGGATAATCACCGTTCTTTGGCTTCTGTCCTGAGTTTGAAGGAGCTTGGCTCGAAGGTATTGGCTCGAGACGAGCCAGTCCCGCGCTGGGAGACCCCAGCCCTGCTGTCTGGGCCTGGGGGAGGCGGGGGGCTGGTGCCGGAGGGGCGACTGCCACTCTGCCCTCCACAAGCGTTCCCTCTGAGTTTGAGGTGTCTGGAAGGGCGACTTCGGCAACTCACACGCGCAGCTTCCACTACAGCTGCGACTCCGGACCCTACTCTGGCTCTGGCCGCTCCAGACGCGTTGGTAGCGGCGGCGGCCGCAGACTCCAGACCCGGGCCATCGCTCTAGCCACAGCTCACTTCCCCTTTGGTAGCTGCCGCCGGCGCCGCCTGTCAGTAAGGCGCGACCCCATTGGTCGCTCACTGGATGACGCCACACCAGAGGGCGCGAGTGGTGGCGGGAGGCGGGGTGTTAAAGGGGCCCGGCTCTGGCCGGGGCTGTGTTTGGCCCAGGAGTTAGCGAGGCCTCGCCCCTAGGAGGGCTACCGAAGACTTGCTGCTCTCCTGAGCCAGGGCAGGGTTTTGTTTACCGAGGAACGAGGTCAACCAAAAGCACCCAGCTGCTCGACCTGCCCCGAAAGTTCTTGGGCTGCCCAGGCCCTGTGTTGCGAAGTGGACTAACCCAGCCTAGAGGTCCCACCCCTGTCACTCCCAGGCTGTTGCGCGCTCAGATTAGGGACCCAGTTGACCACATTCATTCATTCAACAGATGTTTATTGAGGGCAAAGCTTCAGGAGCTGCTCTAATGCTGGGGATATAGCACTAAACAAAATTACCACTGTCCTTGCCCTCCTGTATAGGATTGCCAGATTGATTGATTGATTGATTGATTTTGGTACCGGGGATCGAACTTGGGTCCTTGCGCTTGCACAGCAGGCGGCGGAAACACTGAGCTAAATCCCCAGCCCAGGGTTGCCAGATTTAGCAAATGAAAATACGGGACACCCAGTAAAGGTTGAATATCAGGTAAACAGTGAAATTTAAAAAATATAAATAAATTCCACGCAATATCTGGGACATCCTTCTACTGAAAAATGGCTTGTTTATCCGAAACTCAAATTCAACTGGCCATCATGTATTTCATCTGCCCATTTATTCTGGCAGTTTACGCTGTAGTGGGAGGACAGCAATGACCAACAAACATTTAATATCAGGAGGTGGTGAGTGTTAGGAGGAAAACTGAAACTTAATAAGGTTAATGAGGAGCGCCTCTGAGAAGTGGACCTTTGGTCACGGGTCCTGAGGAACCCAGGGAGGGAGCTACACAATGGGTGCAGGCAAGAGTGACCAGGCAGACCTGGTGTGGTTGGACCTGAAAAGCAAGAAGAGCATAGGAAAAGAGGTCAGAGGAGGCATCCAGAAACAGACCTTGTAGGGCTTCATGTAAAGACGTTGGGAAACCACTGGGGGCCGTAAATTGAGAGGAGACATACTATGGCTTTTCAGTTTTTCAAAAGATCACTCTATGCAGAGAAAAAGAATCAAGGAGGGCCAGAGACACAGGAGACCAGTTTGCCCCAGTCCAGGTAGAGATGACAGGTAATGGTGGAAGCAGTAGGGATGGTGAGCATTCTGGATGCTTCTTGAAGACAGAGATAGAGGTAACATTTGCTAATGGTTTAGATGAAAGACATGAAGGAAAAAAGAGCCGTGCATGACTCTCCGATGGAACAACTTGGAGCTGAGCAGCTGGAAGAAGAGCATTGCCGTTTGCTGGGAGGGGGAAGGTTTGGGGTAAGCATGAGAAGCCAGTTTGATTTTCAAATAGAGATGTCCACTAGGCTTCTTGGTATAGCCATTGGAAGTTCTGGGAGACTGGGGCTTGAAATTTAAATGTAAGAGTGATCAGACATAAATGGTGTTTAAAGCAAAGTGCTTTCACTTGCCTGGAAGAAAGTCAGGTAAAATAATTTTTATATCCACATTCTTATTGTGGCAATTACGTTGCCTTGTCTTGGGATTCTCACCCAAAGCCTGGGCCTATACCTGATTTGTCTCTAACTGTGTAGCACAGAGGTATGCACCTAACAACAATGATCCAATAAATATGTGATGACTACACAAATGGGCAGAGCTGCATAGAGATGTAGGTGGAATTTTGGAATCAAGAGATCTGCGATTAAATCATGCATCTTACACCAGCTCTGTCAGTATGGGAGCCATTTAACTTTTCTGGGCTTCCATTTTCCCCTGAGATAAAATGAGTATAAACACTTATTTCACAGGACAATAAGAAGACTGTTGTGCCAATGCTTTTGAAGTCCCAAATCATGGTGCTGATGTTCCATTTTTATTGTTCTTTTTTGTTTTTAGAGCTTACTGCCCAAATGCAGTAGCCACTAGCAACATATGGCAATTTAAACGTACGTTTAACTTAAGAGAAAATAAAAAATTTAAATTGGTTCCCTCTGTATTACTGGTCACTGTACTCAGTAGCTGTATGTACAATTCCATCATCAAAGAAAGTTTTATTGGACAATTTGGTGCTAGTACTTCCCTGAAGGGTTGGGAATGGGCAGGTAAGGTTCTGGATTTCTGGAACCATTTCAGAGACTCACCCTGTGGTCACTAGAATTTTCAGGCAGAGAGATGGCTCACTAGGGTGAATGACCCTTTTGTGTTGTAGATGCTGTATCCTTACAAAAGTAACAGGGATTGAGGAACCCCAGACTACCTTGCACTCTCTGCAGGTGGTGACCTCCTTCAGGACTGGCTAGTGGTCTGGGCAGAAGTGGAGAGCCTGGTGCTTCTGCTGGGACACTCTGTCCATCTGTCTGTTCCTCTGTCTGCCTGTTTATTTATGCTCTAGAGATTATACCTCTCCTGTGTTGGGCAAGCATTCCCCAGATGCTGAGTTACCCTTTGAACACTGCTGACATGGCATATCTTTTCTTTCAGGAGCTCTTGGATAGCTCTCTGGCCTCCTCCCTTGGACCTGGGAGCCTCAAGGCATGGGATCCAACCAGGCTCCTCAGAGCTGGGGCTCCTGTCCTGAGAGGCCTGTGCTGCCCTACCATGGCCAGACTGCCCAAAGTGGCATGGGGCCCTGTTAACCTGTTCAAAACTTGCTTGAAAAGCAGTGTGAGTCAAGAGTGGTCACTTTTACAATTCTCATACTTTAATATTCCTGTCTGTAAAGTGGGAATAAAAACATCCCTGCCCAGCCTTCAGCTCAGTGTTGTTTGGGAGGAGGGAATGGCATGAAATATATGCTGTCAATTGTCATGCAGTGTGGGTGGCTGTCTTCTGCTAAATGTTCCTGGTAGCTCTAGGGAAGGTGGGGGGCAAAGGTGATCCCTTTGTGTCTATATAAATGGGAAAGCCAAATCTTGGAGCCAGTGCTAGTTTGGAAGACTCTATAGAGTACATTCACTTGGGGAAAATGAGGCACAGAGTGGGCGGTTTGCCCGTGGTCATGGTCTAAAGTTAGACAGAAGTCTCCTAATTCCTGGGCTGAAGCTCTTTAAGATCCTGGAGTCCTCTATCTTCATGGATTTAAGTTTCTATCTGTATGCTGCTGCTTGGCAGCTGTGCAATTTTGAGCCAATTACTGAGCCTCAGTGTCCACTTTTGTGAAGGAGTGGTAATAATAGTACCAGGACTGGCTATATAATTTATGGGGGCCAATGAAAATGAAAATGCAGGACTTCTTGTTTAAAAAGTGGGAAAAAAGCTTCTTTCCTTTCTTCTGCAACTTTTGGCAACATATGTTGTTTTTTTAAAAAAATTTTTATCAGTACTTTTGCGGTACACAATGATGACATTCATCATGGGGAGTTGGTACATGTACATAACACATCTTAATTTTTTTCATTCTCTTTCCCTCCCCTTAATCTCTTGGCCCCCTTTCCATTTGCAAAAAGATTTATCTCCTTGTTTCCTATTATCTATCTTTTATTTTGGTCTTTAACTTATTTATATTTTGAGTTTTTCACTTAAGAGAAACTATGTGATGTTTAAGTTTGTGTCTGATTTATTTCACTTAAGATTATGATCCCAAGGTGCATCCACTGTCCTACAAATGATTGTTTTCTTTCTGTGTGGCAGAGTAGCACTCCATTGTGTATTTTCTTCATCCATTCATCTGTTGATGGACATATAGGCTGCTTCTAAGATTTAGCTATTATGAGTTTCCCATGCTGTTTATTGTTCACTACTTACTGTTGTATTCCCTTGGGTCAGGTGATGCAAGGTGTATGCAGACTGCTGCAGGGGTGTAGGACTCTGTCCAATGACTTGGCATACACAGCTTCCCTACCTCTCCCTGTGCTTGCATTCAGGCCCCATGGAATTGGGGGGATTGGCTAGGGCATAGGGCCTGGGTAGGGGAGGAGGGGACAGGCAGCTGAGAACCCATGTCAGGGAGGGGAGGTGAGAGGTGACAAGAGGCAGGACTATGTGTGAGTGGAGGGTCTCAATCCTCAGTGTATGCTGCTCCATGTTCTGTCAGACTTCACATACAGAACAAAAGCGCAAAGGTACTGTACCATGTTATGAATTCCAGTGTGGTTACCACAGAACACTAAACCCCAAGGGTAGAGCCCCCTTCTGAGAGGGGTACTCTGCACACCTGCACTGAGCCTTGATAGTACCTAGTGCACAGAGTAATTGTGAAGAAGTAATGTGCCTGACACACAGTAAGTGCTCAATAAATGCCAGATGTTCTATTAATATGACTATAAATTATTAAGTATGATTTATTGTAGGCTTACAATGTAGTTTGATGACTCCTCAGTTGTGGGAATACATCTCCAATTACCTAATAGAAAGCATGCTTCCACGGCTACAAGTTCCTTCTTTGGCATTCTCTTCCTTGATGTTTTGCTATGGTTGAAGTAGGAGGAAGGAACAGAAATAAACATTTAAAAATATTTAGGTATCAGGTATTTTTGTTTTAATGTTCACTCCAGTAAGTTAATCTTTAATAGGGAAACGTCTTCTTGCTCTAACCAAGAAGGAAATTGATGCTCAGAGATTGATAGAAGCCTGCTCAGGGACACACAGTAAATCCATGCCAGATGTGGGGCTTGAACATGGATGTGTCCACCTCTGCAGCCTGACTTTTTTGCAACTGGTGTCCAGTGCCGTGTTGGCAGAGCCCACTGCCTGGTGCCTTTGTCTGCAGCTGGTGTGGAAGAGGGACCACCAGCTGAAGCTTCTCAGCTTTCCTGGGATGGCCTCATTGACTTCCCTCAGACCCTTCCTGTCTTTTTGTGGCTGTGTCTGCAGGTGCATCCTGTGCCTTAATGAGGGGCCTAAGGACAATAGGAAGGGGAAGGATCAGGTGGTGGGAAGGATCAGGTGGTAGGAAGGGGACCAAGCAGCAAGCTAAACAATGGTGTCTGTTCTTGTGGATCCGAAGCATCCAGAAACAATAACTTGTTCCCAGCATTATTGTAGGCAGGTGTGAGGACCTCTCTGCCCAGATTCTCCTATTCCAAGCACTGCCTCTTCTGAATTGCCACAAGCTTTTGTGCATTTGGTTAGTAATAGCCTCAGTTTCCCCATCTATAAACTGTATCTTTCGTATCCATAACAGAGGTAGGGGGATGCCCATTTGCTGTTTGCTGAACTGAATCATTGGACTCTGTGAAACTCTAAGGGTTTTCAAGGTTCTTCATTTTGGTGATCTCATCCACCATCCATCCTTCCATCCGTCCTGTCCCAAGTAAGCCCCTACTTGTTTGTGGGGTCCTATATGCTGCCCTCGAGTACACCATTGATAATCAGGCTCTGCTTGTAGAGCTCCAAGGAAGCAGGCAATGCCTACTTCCACAACCTAAGGGTAAATGCCATACAAAATTTACAGTGGGGGGAAAAGCAACCCTGGAGCAACTAGGTTTATTTTAGGATGAGAATAATAATCTTGGGAGGAAAGAAGCTGTACAATGGCATCCAGTCCACATGCCATGGCCAGCAGTACTGCCTCTTTGCCTGGGGCATGGGCTGCAGAGGAGGCTGCAAAGAGCCATGGAAGGAGCCTTGGGCTGGCAGTACTGGGGCAGAGTCTCAGCCTCTCTACTCTCTAGTCTTGCAAGTTCCTTTTTCCTCTTTGAGTCTGTTTCCTCATCTGTAAATTGGAATAATGTTCACCTCCTGGTAGTGCCAGTGGTAAGGATTAAGTTTAAATGGTAGACATTAAGGACATTTTCAAGGAAATTGGGAAGAGCACTAGTGGGCCAGGAGGCCAGGAAACAGACCTTTGAGAAATCCTGTTTGAACCTGGGAACGTAGCACAGGCTGAAGAGAAAGAGAGTGGAACAAAAAGGAGGGCTCTTCTCACTGGGAGGCGTGTGTGTGTGTGTGTGTGTGTGTGTGTGCTCACTTGTGTGCTACTTCGTCAAGCTTGGGTGTCCCTAGATGACTGAGTGAACGGCGGGACACGTTGTCAGTAAAGCTATGTGAAGGATCCTAAGAAAGCCTAACTGGGCCCTCCTGAATTCTCTTCTGAGAACAGCACTGACCTTGCCTCTAAGGCATTTCCAGCTTCCTGTGGTACCAGCCTCTCCTCACTAAGACTGGCATTAAGAGACCTTAGGCTTGTGCTGTCCTCTGCTGGTGTCTGGAGAAAGTGCTTCTCAAATGAGGCCAATTCCCATTCACACAAGTAACTTTCCTATGTCCAGCTCTGTGTTGGGCTTCCATGGATAGACAAAATCATATTTCTATTGCTTAAAGGCTCGTGGTGTGTGTGTGTGTGTGTATGTGTGTGACAGACAGAAAGAGACAGAGAGATAGAGAAAGAGAGAGATTTTTATGTGATCAATACCATGATACAAGATGCAGAAAAGACAGGGTTGGCATGGTGAAAAGTTTTCCAATAGTGTTGATCTTTCACTTATTCATGCACTCATTAATTTATTCACTCATCATATATTTATTCAGCACTTAAGGTATTCCAAGGTCTGATCTTTGTGCTGGAGCTGCAAAAGAGAAAAAATTACACAAAAATCCCCACCTGCATGAAGCATACATAAGCATTCATATTCTTATGAAGGGCAACAATAAATAAGACAAACGAATACATATAGTTATAGAAGATGAATGTTAAGGAGAAAAAAGAAGCAGGAGAGAGGGCAGAGAGTATTGTTGGGATGATTGCAACTGTTAAGGTAATATTTGAATAAAAACCTAAAAAAAGGAAATTCAATTTCTGGACATGATTAACTAGAACTGGATATTCTGCTTTGCATAAATAACTAGAAAATGACATGTATAAAAAACAACTATTTAGACATGGGGCAGCAATTCCCACAGGACTGTGATCCCCGAAGGAAAGAAAACAAACAAAATGTTCTTATGATCATTCACACTTTCTGCCTAAAGACATTGTCTGGCTGAGTAGAGAGGGGAAACCTAATAGAACATAAAGGTCTTTTTGTGTTGAAGATTTGGAAAAGCTAAGCCACTAGGATTTGCAGAGAAGAATACTAGACATAAGGAACTACTCAGAAAAAGAGCTCTGGAAACCTGTATAGGGTCACCCTTGAGTCTTTGTCTACTAAGTTACGCATGTATATGGTAAAACTCTGTGAGTGTAAACCAGTAATAATAACTACTGGGAAGCTATAAGCTGACAATTTCCTTAGTTCAGACAGCTGGGAGACACTCAAGTTTCAACTGGATCAGGAGAGCTTACTAAACACCTGCCTGGATCATTCCGTAGAGACCCCCCAAAGGATCATGGTAGAAAAGTTAAACTAGCTTTTGAGTAAAGGCTCTAGGGCAGACATTTCCAACGCATGACCAACAGGCTGCATGAGGCCCTGAACAGCTAGTAATGTGGGCCCACAGGACCATAGAAACTTTAAACATTACTATGTGTTTTTTGTGATATTTTTCAGTACTATTCATGGTGACTGAGCACAGACTGTGTAATGACAACATGTAGGGTAGAGCACAGTGCAGTGCTAAGTCTTCCTCTTCTGCCCACCCCTTATAGTTGAATCAGAACCCAAGTGTCTCAGACACTGCATGCACTTGTGCAACATGGTGAGTAAAACAGCAAGTACAAATACTAGTATTTCAACCTACCTACATGTGCATGTGCCTGTGAAGGCAGGTGCTTATCGTTATCAAGCAGATGTGTAAGTTTTATTTTATTCTTAAACTTGGGCTTGTGTTATTTTCTTATAATGTAACATCACTGCCTACACAAACAAAACAACATTCTTCAAAGGAAGGAGACAACAATTCAAACTATCAACAATGGGACATTCTCAGTGTCCAATGTCCAAAATAAAATGATTTGATATATAAAGAAGACAGAAAATATAATCTATAAACAGGAGAAAAGGCACTCCATAGGAATAGACCAAGAAAAGGAGAGAAACAATGGAATCAGCAGACACAGATTTTGAAGTAGCTATTCTAAATTACATTAAGAAATATAAATAAAATGTGAACCAAATGAGGAAATAAGTGTAAGTTAACATATAAAACTTCTAGAGTTTAATAGTTTAGTAGCTGAACTAAAATATGTAGTGTGCAGCTTACCAGAAGATTAGGAACTAAAGAGGAAGAGATCAGTGAACTTGAAAACATAGTAATAGAGATTATCTAAAGTGTGGCACAGAAAGAAGAAAAAAAAAAGAGCTTCAGTACCTGTAGGATACTATCAAATGGTGTAATGTATGTATAACTAACTGAGGTATTAAGGCAAGGGCAATTGGTTTTTTTTTGGTACCAGGGATTAAACTTGGGATCTTGTGCTTGCAAGGCAGGCTATGGAAGCACTGAGGTAAATCCCCAGCCCAATGGCAAACATTTTTGAAAAAATAGTAGCTAAAAATTTCCCAAACTTAAAGAATATAAACAATAGCCCAGAAGAAGTATAACAAATCCTAAGTAGGATAAACACATTGAAAACTATACTAAAGCCCAGAATAACTAATGTACCAAAAGAGAAAGAAAAGCAAAGAAACAAACAAAGGGCTGCGGATTTAGCTCAGTGGTGCCATGCCTGGCTGGCAAGCTCAAAGTCCTGAGTTCCATTCCCGGTATCAAACAAAAAAACAAAAGCAATGATAAAGAGAAAATATTAAAGTGACAAAAAGATAGACATGTATTATAAGGGAATAGAGATGAAATTCATCACTGACTTCTCATTAGACCAAAAGACATTGGAAGAGTATCTTTAAAGAGATAAAAGAAAAAAAGTCAAACTTGAATTCTGTGTCCAGTGAAAATACTCAAAAATGAAGACTAGAAAAAGACACTTCCAGTTTTATTTTAAATAAAAGCTTAGGAATTTATGTCAATCATTCCGCACTGTTAAGACTTTAAAAGAAATTCTTCAGGCTGTAGTAAAATAATAGCAACTGGAAATTTGGATCTACATGAAAGAATGGAGCATTTCTAGCTAGACCAATTCTGAGAAAACTGTATCAATATGGGAAGAACAGAGAACATTACTGTATATTCTTTCGGATATGAAAAGGAAAATAAATAATATTTTTAATAAACTGTGTGCCAATAAATTTGACAACTTAGATGAAATGGACAAATTCCTTGAGAAATGCTAACTGCCAAAGCTTACTGAAGAAAAACATTGATGACCTGACTAGCCTTATATTTATTAAATAAACTAGTGCATGTAATTACAATCTGCCCCTCATAAATATAAAAAAGGCCTATATAACTTCACTTGTAAATTCTGTTAAATATAATAATAATAATATAAAAATCTAATGTAAACTTATTTAAAAAATATGGGAGGAGAAAATTTTCCAACTTATTATTTTTAGATATATATATATTTTTAGGTATCAGGGATTGAACTCAGGACCTTGAGCTTGTGAGGCAGGCAGTGGAACCACTGAGCTAAATCCCCTCCCTCCAATTTATTTTTTGAGGCTAGTGTTATACTAATACTAAAACCAGTCAAAGATATTATAAAGTAAGAAAACTATAGATCCTGTTCTTTTTGAAAAAAAGGTGTAAAAGTATTTGACAAGTATTAGCAAATCAAAACCAAATAAATATAAGAAGGACATATCATAATCAAGTGGGGTTCCTTCCAGAAATGAAATATTGGTTTAACATTTGAGAATCAATATAATTCACAATGTAGAATAAGGGAGGAAAATAGGATGATCATTACAGTATGTGCAAAAAAAGGCATTTGATAGCCCTCACAATTGAGGAAAGAAACTTCCTTAATGTGATAAACAGCATCTGTGAAAACCTGGAACTAAATATCACACAATTCTGAGAAATTAAACATTTTATCTAAGATTAGGAATAAGGCAAGGATGCTTTTGCCACTTCTGCTCAGTTTTGTACCAATGCCATCATCAGTGACATCAGTGACATAGTCAAAAACAAAACAAGAAACAAAAACAAGGACCATAGCACGAAATATGCAGAAGTAAAGCCATTTTGATTTACAGGTGATGCAAAGGCTATTAAGAAATCTACAAAAAAGTTATTAGGACTAATAATAATTTAGCAGAATCACAGGATAAAAGCTCACTTTGTAAAAATCACCTGTGTTTTTACATATTAGTTCCTAACAATTTCTGATAATTGGAAAATAAAACTTAAAAATAATATAACTTACAATAATATAAAACGCGGAATATTTAAGGATAAGTTTCAGGAATTACTTGTAAAACCTGTGCATGGAAAGTGCAACATGTTGCTGAGAGACCCAAGTAAAGGAAACCACAAACTATTTTCTTTCTTTTTTTTTTTTGGTACCAGGGATCGAACTTGGGTCCTTGGGCTTCCGCAGCAGGTGGCAAAACCACTGAGCTAAGATAAGGTCAGACATGTAGTGGAAAGTCAAATAATTTGGGGCCCTGCAGGCTCTTGTAAAGATTATGGCTTTTACTCTAAATTAGGGAGCCAATAAAGAGTGCTAGGAGGAATTATATGATCTCTCTTAGTGTTTTAACAGGATCATCCTCGTTGCCATATTCAGAATAGAATCAAAGGGGCAAGGGCAGAAGCTGGGAAATCAATTTAGAGGTTATGCAGCAGTACAGAGATGATGGTGATTTGGATCAAGGTGGAGGTGGTGCAAATTGGTTGGCTTATAAATACATTTTGAAGGTAGAACTGACAGACCTTGCTGATGATTGGATAGGAGATGTGAAAGAAAGGAAGGAAGGAAGAAAGAAAGAACAAAAGAAAGAAGTTAAGGTCCAAAGAACTGGAAGACAAATTGAGTTGGAGGAGATGGTGGGAGGAGTCATTTTGGGAAGAATAGATCAAATATTTTGTTACAGAGGTGTAAAGTTTGAGATGTCTATTGGACATACAAACATATCTATCAAATATGACTCAGAAGTTCAGGGCAGAAATTGAGATTAAAATATATTTATATACACTGGACTAGGTTAGATCGATAGTGGGATGAGTGAAAATAAAAGGACAAGAGTTCCCAGGCTTTCCTATCCTCAGCTTAGGAGCCTGGGTGTGGGGGAGGGAAAATCTGAGAAATAGAAGGGAAAGAAAGCTTTGTCACAGGCAAAGGTATGCAAGGACAGAGGCTGCCAACTATGTTGGAAATAAAGGGAAGGGAGGCCATGAAGGGCCTTGAATGCCAGGCTAGGGACACTACAGAAGAGTTTCTAGAGACAAAATCACAATCAAGTTCGTGGTTTAGAATGATTGCTGTGGCAGCACTGAGAAAATAAAATGGGTTAAGCTAGGGCAAGCCTATAGGCAGGAGGGCCATAGAAGAAGCAAGAGCAAGGATGAGATCATTATATTAAACTAGATGAGAGCCAATGATCTCCTGATCTGGAATTCCCTGTCCCAGGGCTCCTCCACTGGAGACTTACACATTAGCACTATGGACAGAGCTCCTGCTTCCTTTAAAAAAAAAAAAAAAAAAGAAAGAAAATCTTAGGGTTTAAATGAAGCTCTGCCCACATCTTGAGGATCAAAAAGGGAAGCCGGAGCGCTGTCCACCGTGCTGACACGTAAGTCTCCATTTCCACCCCTCGATGCCAACCTGCATTCCAATTTCAGATCTCAGGACCAGCAAAGAATCAACAAGCCCAGCATCATCCCTTGTATAGTCAAAGGCTGAGGCCTTGAGTTCTGGTAAAAGATGATTTGGGAATATGCACTAGCTCCCCCTCTGTTTAGATCCCTTAGGTGCTTTGATGAATCTGGCTAGGCCAGACAATCTGGGAGAGGCTTCAAATCTAGGGAACAGGTAGGTTTTTATTACAGTAGCACATTTGGGACACCATTCTCCCTCCATCCACCTGAATTTGAGCCACATCCCAGGGCCAATCCTCCTTCCATTGTTCTAAGAGAAGCAAAATATAAAAACAACAAAGACCTAGGAAATCTCTAAAGCTCCAGACCAGAACACATGCAGGTTAAATCTCATGGCCTGGCCTTCAGTAATCTTTTCCCCACTGGAACCTTGTTAAAGGTTCATGCATATGGACTGCTCCTCATGCATGTCATTTAATCAGCGTAGATTCTGGGACAGGCATGTGTATTGGAATTCCCCGAGATGACTCAGCACCCTGTCTATCATTCCTTATCTAGGGGAATCTCATCAACCAATCTTATCTAGAGACCCAGTGAGGGGTGGCTGGGCCAGGGTGCACATCTTTTAAATTTCTTTTTTTTTTCCCTTAAATTCTTTTATTAGTGCATTGTAGGTATATAATACATTTACATTTATCATTGGGATCTTGTACCTTTACATGATGCATCTTGGTTTTTATTTTTTCCCCATTCCCTGCCCTCCCTTCACCCCCCCCCCTTTCCCTATTTACAAAGACTTTGTTTCCATTTTTTCCATTTCTCATAATTTTTCCTTTCCTATCTTTTAAATTTCAAAATCCTTATCTATGTGTGCTCCCCCCCCCCCCCCCCCCCGTGGTCCTATTGCCACTTTTCTGTTTGTGCCACCTTTTTGTTGGCACATACCTGCCCTGAGTCTTCCCATCATCTTCAATAAATGTAGTTGCTTTTTCTTTTACCATTGGATGCACACTTACAATTCTTTGCTCATCATACACAAGAGCCTGGAATCTATCTGTCAGATCCATCATGCAGTATCATTTTGAATCAGTCACTTTCCGAGGCTCCATTGTATGGTTAAGGCTGTTGGAGGTGGCTCAGGGCTTACTTGGTCCTGTTTCTACTTATGACCTACTTCCCACTCAGCCCAGTAGTTATCTTGAGCAACCTGTAGATTCACATTTTATGGCATTTAGTCTTTCCAGGTTAATTTTTCCTGAAAAGTCTCTATGCTTCCTTGACCTGGGTAAATCTTAGGTGTGATTCCATGATCAATTTAGGTGTACTTGTTTCCAGAAAGCTTTCCCTGATAACTCCCAGGTTGCTTAGGTGACTTCCTCCTCTTTCCCCTCTTTTAAATTGACAGTTTGTACAGAACTGGTTTATCTGTAGTTGCACTCTTGACATTGTTTTCATTGGTCCTTTCATGGATCTCTCTCTCTCTCTCCCCTCCCCATCCCATCCAATCCAACAAATAATAATAATTTACATTTAAGTATTGATCCTCTTTCCCCATCCCCAGGTAAACACCATCCTAAAATTTATATTTGTAATTTATTTGATTAAAAATATATATCAGGGCTGGGGATTTAGCTCAGTGGTGCCGCTGTTACCAAGATTCATGTCATTGTATGTGCTATACTTCACTCAGTGTGGTTGATATATATAAATATATTGTAAATATATTGCAATTTATTTTTCCATTTTCCTGTCAATGAGTATTGGAGTTGTTGCTGTTATTTTGGTATTACAAATGATACTCTTAGAGATGGTGATTTAAGGCAAATGGGTCCCTCTATCTTTTCAGAGCTAGCTTTGAATAATTTTTTTTCCTTTTTATCAAATTCCTCCTTTTATTTGGTCAGTGGTAAGCAAAACGAACCCAAGCATATAAATTTAAGTGGCCTATAACAGTTTTGGCATAGCCAGACAAGAGTTGAGTCCAGCTCCTGAGAGGCATGCATCCCAATGGGTCCTTGGGAAAAGGAACTGACTGCTCCTGGCCAGCTGAGCCCATGGTTAGGACTCCAGGACACTCCAGCAGCTGCCAGGGAAACATTTTTTTTTGTTTTTGTTTTGAGCAATCTGTTTTATTTTCTTAATAAAAACTATGCTTCAAATATAAATTAAAAGTTCTTATTTTTCAAAGTGAAAATGTTTTTAAAATACTAAAGTTGATAGCTGGAGAAATGGTTGATTTAATTTATTTAGAATTAGGACAGCAGCCATCAGAAGAAACAGAAGAATGGAGGGAGGACTAGGGATGAAATGGCAGACTTTTACCTTAAACTAGATAGAGGCAGGAGACCCTTTCAGATGCTGTGGCAGCTTACATGCAGTAGGCTGTACAGAAGGAACAGCTTGAGGTATCATCTTCACTACCTTACATTAAAATCCAGGAACTTAAAAGAAGAGCCAAGAATACAAACATACAGGCAATAATTATACACGTTAGTTGGATCCCTGGTAAACTAAAAGCAGTTTTTAAGCATATTCCCATCATCCTTTAAAGTCAGTGTTTAGGTTACCCTAGAGTAGGAACTAACCACATTCAAACCAGTTAAGGTATGCAAAGTAAAAAGGGCCACATCTTTATTTAAAAAGTATGTAAATGCAGTGTAGTATGTACAGGTGGCACATGGTGCCAATTTTATTTGCAGATAGAGTACTCAAGCTTACAAGTTACACCTTTGCCATAGACTTGGCCAAATCTTCAACTAATGCTCAATTGAGCTGTGCTAGAGTGCTGATCTTAGGATGCTTTGATGTGGCATACTTGTTCTTGATAGTCATGTGCTTCACAAGCCCATGATTCACCACGACTATATTCTTAGCCAGGTGCTGCATTATGGAAAGAAGGGATTCTTCAGTATATGATAGGTAGTGCTGCAGAGTTGGGGTCCATTCACCAT
Source organism: Heterocephalus glaber (assembly GCF_000247695.1). The sequence goes on from NW_004624906.1 coordinate 2,605,186, forward strand.
TATCAAGAATTTTCCATGCTAAGCAAAAAGCTCCTGTTGCAATTTGAGGAGGAAAGTGCACCATATCATAGTGCAACACAGACAGTTCCATCATGTATTTGGCCAAAGTATGTTGCTCAACATCAACCTCTCCAATCTTAGATGCTCTACGAAGAAAGTACAGGGGTAGTGGGTGACCCAGGCCATAGGTTAACATTCTTAGAATCTTCATTTCCATTTGTCTGATCTGGTGCTTAGTGTAAGTATTGTTAGTCACATAAGCAAAGTCACCGATTTCTGGAGGGTACATTTCTTCATATTTGCTTGCAATGAACATGGCAGTGACTCCAACCAGCTGCAGCATCTTCTTGGGCATACAATTATTCTGCATGAACCGATCAATAATGGAAACAGTCATGTGCATGGTCTCCTGAAGCAACCTGAATTTCATCTGAACCTGTGCTAGCCAGTCAATTAGGATGGCTCTCATGTTTCTGGAAACAACCTGGTAGGTATTTTGGTCTGACTGACCGCTCTTCCTCAAGTTGTTTGAGATAAGCATAGACATCTTTCACATATTCACTACAAAGGTTTGGATCTGCTCCATCTTCTGCATCCACATCATTCACTGCAAGAACGACATCAGAGAATGCCTGATACAGATATTCTTCTGCAGGGGCACATCCAGATGTCTCCATCAGGGTTGGAGAGGGAGTATCAACCAAAATAGGTTCAGGAGGAAGTTTTTCTTCCTTAACAGGCTCAGGTTCTGGCTCTGGCTCTGGCACACATACAGGCATCTTTTCCAGAGGTTTCTGTAGGTTTTTAGCAATAACTTTTCCAGTCGCTGAAGATTTTGCTTCCTTTTGCAGAGGCACTCTGGCTTGCAGCTGCTCACTGACTTTGTTACTGATATCTCCGAGAGTTGTTCTTGGCCTCAGACCCGGCTTGGAGGCTGCAGCAGAGGCCGCCGGCACACGCTTTGCGCCTGCCATACTGATCGTGGCCTTATTTTCAGCGTTAATTTTCGTGTTCCTGGTGACACGGAGCGCCATGGCTTCCTCTCCACCGGGCAGAACTTGAACAAGGGAGCCCCAGGAAAGCCCCGTCGCGAACCCCACCAGAGATCAACAGCCGTTCTTCCGCAGCACGCCGGGAGGAGCTAGCCTGGCTCAGGTTTAAACCCTGCGCTGCTTTCTCCTGTTTGGCCAGTTGGTGGCACTCGTTTCCTTCTCATTGGTGTCTGCCAGTTCCTGCAGAATGCGTTTCCAGGGCGACCCTGGACGACGTTCGGCAGGGGCGGAGCCAGAACGACTGCCAGGGAAACTTTTGCACCCAGAAATCTCCTTCCTTTCCTGTTCATGGCATCAGGTGCTTTCAAATGCTTTTGTTGGTAAAACAAACAAAGAAAGGGTGTTTAGGGAGCTGACAAGTTCTGCCTGCTTTTCTTCTGGAAAGTGCATTTCAGGGATCTACTGTCTCCACAAATTGGACCTTCTCTTAGGTCATTTAGTGGTACCATTTGGGTGAGGTAAGGACTTTCACTGTTTGAGGGATTTTGGACCTATTGTAGGTCATTTGGGGCCACTGACTGGTCATCAGAGCCATTTAGGGTGAAGCAAGAGCCGTCAACATTTGTAGCCATTTGAACCTACTGCAGATTATTTTGGAGCACTGATTGGTGTGAGAAGAGATTCTGAGGTAGAAAAAAATTTCCAGGCATTGTTCTGGAGTTCTTATTTGTTTTGGTTTGCATTTGTATTCTTTTGTTTGCTTTGTTCTTTTACCTTTCTATTTAGATAGCCACCTTTATTCTAGGATGGGGATAGGGTTTCAGTACCATCTAGAATTATGTAAGCCATTTTGGGCTTCAAGTTGTTCTGAGCCTTCTTTGTGAGCCAATATGGAGTTCAAAGTTCTTAAACCATTTGTCAACAAAATTTTGGATTAAGAGATTTTTTTTTTTTTTTTTGAGACAGGGTCTTGTTTTGTAGTTCAGGGTGTCCTTGAACTCACTATGCAGCCCAGGCTGCCCTTGAACTTGCAACAATTCTCCTACCTCACCTCCCAAATCCTGGGATTACAGGCATGTGCCACCATGCCCAGTTTTGGATGAAGAGATTTTAAGATAGAGACACTGGCGGTGTGTTTGAGGAGCTCTGGAATAAAAGTGTGCTACTGTACAGCTCCCTAGAAAGTTTTAGTTACTTGTGATTCAGGATGAGAAAGGGAGTGGAGATTTTTCCTAATTCCAAGTCCGATCCTAAGGGCAGAAACATAGACAAACTGGGACAAAACTTTTTATTTATTTTTTGAGAGTTTGAGAATTAAATTTAGACCAGTTTTTAAAGAATTTGGCTCAGGGGTAAGTCAGAGGGAATAGGTAACACAAGACGCGGGCCTTATGGAAGCGTTTTATATACCCACAAGTATCCTTTAGGGTGGCATAAGATATGTGGGTCTTTTGGAGCATCCTCCAGAGTGGTTTTTCCCTCTCAGCCCATGAGAGTGAAGGCCAGCTTCACTTTGAAGTCATAAAATAGCTAGTGATGGGTAGTTGCAAGAGAGAGATCAAAGGGCAGATTGGAGGTATAGTTTAGGGCTTGTAAATGTCACAGGTAGATGTCCCTGGAGTCATTCAGAAATGGGTTCTCTCCCATAGGGTCTCAGGATGGTTTTTCTTGCCAGTTGAATGACAGACCCTTGTTCTAGATGCTGGATATGCCACATCCTTATAACCTGTCTTCCTGGAAGAGCATGATTTTTGAGTTCCTTTTAACCCAGGGTTGGGGGTATGTGGTCTAAAAGGAATGCCTAACTTCAGTGCCTTTATAGATGAGTACTCACTTTCTAAGGGTTCAGGAGCTTGCAACTGAAAAGAAAAAAGATTCCTAGGATTGCAAAGAGAAGCACATTACCATTTCCTGATACTAATAACAACCATCCCTCCAGAGGTGAACTGCCAAAATCTGTCCCATAGCCTCCAACTGAATCCTCAGACACTCCCAAGAATGTGAGCTGCAAGCCAAAAATCCATCCCAAAGAAGTATCCATAATAAGAAACAAAGCCACCTTGTAACTGCCAAACAAAGGAAAGGAGGGATGCAGGACCCTGTTTGTAAAATAAAATATGTTCTTATCAAAGAAATCCCAAATATAAAAAGCATCACAATCCTTTCATGCTTTCAACTTAAATCTATTATACTTTTTTTTGTATATCCTTTTATTGGTACATTTCAGGTGTACACATTTAATGACATTCATCATTGGAGATATGCACCTTTACATACTCTCTTGTTTCTTATTTTCCCCCCTTCCCCTGCCCTTCCTTCAACCCCTCCATCCCTCCCTATTTACAAAGACTTTGTTTCCATTTTTTCATTTTCTCATGTTAAATCCATTCCCTTCTTTCCTTTCCCCTACCCCTCCTACTTCCCCCTCACCTTTGCCCCTTTTCTTCCTATTTCACATTATCTGTTATACCTTTTAGTCCTTATTTACACTTCCAGCTTCTCACATTAGAGAAACTATTTGTTATTTACACGTGTGTCCTGTTTATTTCACTTTAAAGTATTGCCTCAATGTGCATCCATTTAGCAATAAATTTCTCTAATTTCTCATTTTTGATGTCTGAATAGCACTCTATTTTATAAAAAAACCACATTTTCTTGATCCAGTCTCCAGTTGATGGACATTTGGGCTTAAATCTATTATACTTTTGATAAAAAAAACCCGAAGTGTAAATATCAACAAACAAGGGATGACAATTCTTTATTATCTAAATGAGTCACAATTCAGAATGTGGGTTTTTTTTTGAGGTAGGGTCTCACTATGTAGCTCAGGCTGGCCTTGAACTCATGGTGATCTTCCTGCTTAAGCCTCCTGAGTGCTGGGGCTACAGGCATGTTCCGCCACACTAGGCTAGTTAAAATATTTAGAGGTGCCATGAAACAAAAGCAAATTCTTATCTTCTTCCAGTGATCTTGGTGGAACCTCCATTATGAAAGGGGAAAAACAACTATGAACTTGTTAGATATCAGATATGCTGAGTTTGTGGCCTCACAACATTGAGCAATGAAGTTGGAAAACAAAGGAAGAAGTTAGGAGAGTTTTATTGGAAATAAGGAGAAAAAGAACAGCTCCTGGATTTCTGGGAGAGGTCCAGAGTGGGTGGCTACCAAAGCTTTGTCAGGGGGTAATTTATACAGCAAAATCACAAGGTGGGTACAATGTGGGTCAAAGTACAACCAAGCTGTATTATTACAGGTAATAGTCACTTAGGTAATTTGATCCAATAGGGAAATAAGTCACGTAGCAAGGGTATATTGGAAGAATTAAGGCAGTCTTGGGAAGGGATGGGTCCAGCTGTTCTGGTCTCTCACCTATATGTCTGTTGCCTATCTGGCCCCACTGGACCAGGTGGTGCTAATTACAGTACAATCTCAAGTTGTTTATCTCTCGACCTATTGCACCTCCTTCCTGAGGCCTGGCTCCCTTCAGATTTGCCTCCAGCCACAAGTTTTGTGTCTCATCTTCTATGCTGACTTCCTTGAGGGCCCAGTCTGTGTCTGACTGCATATTAATTTCTATCTAATTTAGCTGTCTGTAATAAAAGGTGTCCTCAAAATGTTACCATGCATTTTACTTGTGTTCACCAATTAGAATTATATTTTAATTGTTTGGCTTTTGGAACAGTATTTTCAGTTTCATGTAAGTTAAAGGGAATGTAATTAAACTTTTTGAGTTTGTTGGAATCTTAAATACTCTTGGGAATCAGAGTCAGTTGATCACTGAGAAAATGTGAGACGTATGTTAATATAGCACTAGCTGAACACTTTTTACTTTTTTTTTTCCCATTAACTTTATTGGTACATTTTAGGTATGAAATACAGTTACATTCATCATTGGGATCTTGTACCATTACATGAGTCTCTTGG
>NW_004624906.1:2646526-2662777 GCF_000247695.1 Heterocephalus glaber
TGCACTGTTTCTTCCTGTTTCTTGCTTGACTCCACTCAGTCTTATAGTTGTTTTTTGTATCACCTTGCACCTGCTAGATTGATTTCTCATGATCCCTTGCTATTTTTAAGAAATCTTTCCTTTCCTGGTCATTAACCACAATCCTGTCTTCTATATCTGACATTCTGTCATCACATTGGCTCATTCTGTTGCTAAACTTTCAATGGAATTTTAAAGGTCCTGGATATCTATTTGCATCTCTTTTATGTATTTCATTTGTTTCATATGCTGGAATTCCATTATGCTCCTTAGTTCCTCTATTTTTATCTGTGTCTGCTCTGGAGTTATTAATTATGTCTTTCACTATGGACACAATCTCTGTCGTTATTTGAAAAATGATTTCTGACTTTATTTTTTCCAGATTCTCTTTCATTGTCAGTTCAAGGAGTCCAGGTGGTTGTTGAGTTTCAGATTGTTCCACATCATTGCCCCTTGGAATTGCCTTTGGTGATCTGAAAGTCTGGTTTTGAGTCTTGTTTAGGTGTCTTCTCATTTCAATGGATGCAGTCTGCTGTGACTTTATTGAGGTGACTCTTTGCTCTCCCAGTGGGCTTCAATTCTCAACAAGCCTCAGAGAGTCCTTGTATCTACTGGGCACCACTATGCCAATTTCTGGGTTCAGAATGACGGCCTTCTAGATTGCCATGCTGGGCTGTTGTTGAGGAGGGATTTTGGCTGGGGTCTGGGTGCACTTACCTATGGTATCTGGGAAGGCCTTGGGTTGGGGCCTGCATGCCTGAGCAGCTGTTGTCTGGGCAGGACTTTGGCTGGGGCCTGTGTGCCCAAGCTGCCGGTGTCTAGGCAGGTCCCTGGCTGGGGCCTGTGTGCCCCGCCCCTGTTGTCCAGGTGAGCTTCTGGCTGGGGCTTGCCCACACTTACTGATGGTTTCTGGGCGGGCCTCTTGCTGAGGCCAGCATGTCTGAGCAGCTGTTGTCTGGATGGCCTTCTGGCTGGGGCCTATGCACCCACACCACTGTTGCCCAGACAGGCTTCTGGACCTTTTTTCTTGATGCATTCTGTTAATCTGTTTCTTTACATTGTTAATTGAGACCATCCACATTGATAGTTATAACTGATAGGTATTTGCTTATTCTTGTCATTAAATTATTTTCCTATTGTTGGTGTTATGGTTTATGTCTAGATGTCCCCCCAAAGCCTAATGAAGTCATAGATGGGTCTTTTCGAAGGTGGCTGGGTGTGGAATGTGTGATGCTGGGATTAAGGGTGTGTGATACTAAATTAGTCAACTGATTGGTTTGGGATAATTCAGGGTAGGATTAAAGTTGTCCCACCTTGGGTATGAGTGCTATCCACCTTAGGGGTGGGTAGGCTGAATAAGATATAAATTATAGAAAGAAGGTCACTGGTCCCTTGTCGCTTACTACCTGCTACCTCCTGCCTGCCCTACTTTGCCATGGACTGTTTCTCCTCTGTGATGCCCCTCTGCTATACTAGCCTGCCTTGGAGCCAGCTAACTATGAACTGAAACCTCTACAAACTATAAGCTGAAATAAGCCTTTCCTTCTTTAACTTTGGATATCAGGTAGTTTGTCTCAGTGATAAGAAAAGTAACTAAGACAGAATTTGGTACTGAGAGAGACTAGACAGTGTGCCCCTGAGAGGGCAATGAAGCTGTGAATGTGAAGCTGAAGGTGCAATGGAGACCCCAGAAGTTTGGAGAAGCCAAAAACAGGAAAACTGCAAGGAGGGAGCAGAGCTAGCCCAAGAGAGAAGCCACGGGAGCTACAAGCACCAGCAGTGGCATAGGGTGAAGCTTTGGAGTTCACATCTTACCACAGATTGCCAGGGATGCTGCACATGAAACTATAGGAATTAATGTTTGCCATGTTGTATTTTGGTCTTGCTTTGTTGCCATTTCTTCCTATGCTCCTCTTTGTACCTTTTGGAATGGAAATGTCTATTTTATGCTATTATATGTTGAAAGGGTTTAACTTACACTTTTACAGAGGCCCACAGCTAAGAGTTTGCCTTAAATCTCAGAGGAGACTTTTGACTTGGACTTTCCAGAAATGCTGAAACTGTTAGGAGTTTAGTGTCTCTTGGGGATGGACCAAATGGCTTTTTCATAAAGAAATATGCACAAGTCTCTGGGGGGCAAGGGTGGAATGTTATGGGTTGTGTCCAGAAGTCCCTACAAAGCCTCATGTGGTCATAGGTGGGGCTTTTGTAGAGGAGGTTGGATCTAGAGGGTGTGATGTTAAGATTAAGCGTGTGTGATTACTAAATTAGTCCACCAATTGGTTTGGCATAGTTCTGGGTAGGATTAAGGGTGCTCCACCCTGGGTGTGAATGCTCTCTGCCCTAAGGGGAAAAATATAAAGAAACAGAAAGAATCTGCTGCTGGTAGCTTGCTACCATGCTAACTTCTGCCCTCTGACTGCCACAAACTGTTTCTCCTCTGTGATGCTACTCTGCCTTGCCACCTTGCTTTGGAGGTAGGCAACTATGAACTGAAACCTCTACAAACTGTGAGCCAAATAAACCTTTCCTCCTTTACCTTTGGGTGTCCCATATTTTGTCTCAGCAATGAGAGAAGTAACTAAGACACTTGGTTTCCTTTTTTCACTTCTATTTAATTTTTCGCCTTGCCTGGTGAATTCATTCTATTGGAATTTTTGGAATTGTTATCATCATTTTCTTTTTCAAGGTTATCTTTGAGAGCTGGCTTGGTGGTTATGAAATTATTATCATGGAAGTATATTATTTCTCCATAAATTTTTAATATTGTTTTGGAGACAGGATCTTGTTATGTAGTTCAGACTGGCCTTGAACTCACTAGGTAGTTTAGGCTGGCCTTGCACTATGGCAATCCTCCTGCCTGAGCCTCTCAAGTGTTGGATTACAGGTGTGTACCATTTCCTACCTTTATCCATCAACTTTGAAAGATAATTTCACAGTGAACACCAATCTGGGTTGGAGGTTGTTTTCTTTTAGGGGTTGAAACATTTCACTCCAAGCTCTCCTTGACTTTAGGATTTGACTTTTAAAAATCTTTTTATTCTTTTTTGGTACCGGGGATCAAACTCAAGACCTTGCACTTGAGAGGCAGCCTTCGGAACCACTGAGCTAAATCCCTGGCCCTGGACTTTTTATTTTGTTTTATACCTTTTGTCATATCTAAATTTCAAATTTTAATATGGTAAAATTTATCATTAAAGTGATTAGATGAGTACATTTTTTATTTTATGGTTTGATAATTTTCTAAAAGTTTTAAAGTTTTAAAATACTTAATGTTCAGGTATTTACCCTATTTGAAGTGTTTATGTATTATATAAGACAGAGATCTAATTTCCCTCATTTCCATGTAGACAGTCAAGAGTCACAACACCATATTTCATTTATGCCCACTGATTAGTAATGCTACTTTTGTCATAGATGAAGTTTCAATGCCATTATTAATCTTTCTGTTCCATTGTACCATTACCACACTTTTTAAAATGTTATTGTAGGTTTAAAATAAGTCTTGATATCTCTGTTACAACCAGTCCACTCTTATTCTTTTAAAAATTCTTCTGGCTATCTTAGCCATTTATTATTCATAAAAATTTGAGATCAGCTTATTAAGTTCCATGAAGATTCCTGTTGGGATTTTGTTTGGGATGGCATTGAAGTTACAGTTTACTTTAGTAAGAAGTACCATCTTTGTGATACTGTGTCTTCTTCTCCATGGATTTGGTTTATTTCTCCATGTATTAACCTCTTTGCATGTCAGTGGCTAGTGAGATGGGGGTTAGGTTTACATCTTTAATGAGCTCACAGGATTTTGTGTGAATTCATGGGGCTTATGCTGGAGAAAATGCTTTCCAAACTCTGCAGTTCTGTACATACTTGTTGGAGCCTTAGAATGTAAACAATTTCTACATTCTATGTCTCTGAGATGAAAATTCATTAGTGATAAGTCATACCTTTTGCTAACAATTTTTCCATGCATTTTTTCCTTTAATTAAGCACTTTCTGTCTCAACTGTGAACCAGCTGGTAACCAGTCATTTCAGTGTGCCCCAGACTATCCTGATATAATCACTGAAATTTCTGTATACTAAGATACTCTTAGTCTTAGGCATACTGGTCCCTAGGATCTGTGCTGAGCCATACTCTACAGAGAATTAAATTGAATGAGCCCCTGCTTTGGGAGTGAGACTTATGAACAAGTACACTTTGATACAAAAGGCTAAATATTGGAAAGAAATCATAGCCAAATAATGCAGTCGGGGGTAGGGGTCAGCTCCAGGAGGGCTCCCAGGAGGAAGTGCATTGGGCATAGAAAGTATAGAAATTACTTAGAAATTACACAGGCACAGAAATTACACAGGCAGAAGTTGGTGGTTAGAAGATAGAAAAAGTCACTTTTGCTTTTCTCCCAGCTACCTCTAGATTCCCACCGGATTTGTTGCTAACTCTGATGTCTTTCTTAGGCATCAAATCATTCCACATATAATATTTTAGAGCAAGATGAGATCTTGTCCAATTCTCCTATTGAACAGATGGGTAGACTGAGTGCCTAAAGGGGAAATCACTTGCCCAGGATCATACAGTGAGTTCATGGGAGAGATTGGCCTGATATTCAGCTCTCCAGTCCAATATGCTGCCAAACACATCTCAAACTGTTCATTCTAGGGACCCAATCCTGATTGCTTAGCCAAAGGTGCTGAGGTTGCTCTGGAAGCAGAACCCTGGCTTGTCTTACTGGGATAGTACCTGAATGGAGCATGTTAGCTTCTGAGCCTCCTGATTCTGCCCATGCTGCCCACATTCCATAGCCCCACTGTGTTACACATACCCAGGGTTGGACACCAGCCAGGTACAGCTGGTACTCTAAGCAAGTCTAACTTAATGGGAAGACCTGTTCATAAGGCTTAAGAAGACCCAGAATCCTGTTTTGAGGTTGTCTTCCCCATTCTTCTTTTATTGATCATCACATATCAAAAAACAATAATAAGAATATCAAGTTATTCTTAATATGGGCTGGGACTTCACACATATTATCTTCCTTAATCCTCAAAAACAATCTTATATGGTAGATAATATTATAACCTTTGTTCTCCAGATCAGCAAGCTGAGATTTAGAGAGTTTAAGAAACTTGCCAAGTAGGGCTTATAACTCAGGCTAGTGAGAATCCCAAGATAATGTTCTTAACTGAAACACCTGGCAGTCCCAGCTAAAAAATGAGGCAGTGGCTAGACAAGGCATGAGGAAAAATTATAAGAGATGCTTACTGAATCATGGAACTTGGGAACCCCCAAATGAATAATTAATTTCCCACATATCAAGAGATGAGAGTATTTCTCAGTTGCTTCAAATCCATAGGGGAAAGGAGGGTGTTCAGCACATCAGAGAAAATGCTATCTGGCATTCTAAATGGGCTTATCTTCTCATCTCCCTCTATTTCTCTCTTTCCTTCTCTGCTCTCCTCTTCTTCCCCTCCTTTCTTCACTAGAGACTATTGCTAAGCACGTCTCTTGACTGAGTTGTTTTGAGAGACAAACAGACTGGTTGGCAGTGGGAACTCTGCAGACAGGGCTTCTGTTCCCTTCTGGAGGAACCCAGGTAGATGGGCATATTTTCCCATAAAGATGAGCTCCTGCTTCTAAACTCTTATAACACTCTACTCATTCCCTGTGTAGCCCACCTCATTTGACATCTCCAGCAGTTTTTCCCCCTGGCTGGGCAGGACAAGACCAAACCTTTAGCCTGGCAGTCAGGTTACTGTGAACTGAGGTTCTCTGAAGGGGCTACATCTATATTAACAATCCTGCAGGTTGTTTGATTTTGGCTGACTAGAACATAGTGATTGTGGAGAGATGCAACATTGCAGACTGGAAACCAAAATCATCTTGGGATATCTTTAATCCTTTTAAGTAGCCATATATCTTTGACCTCTGTATCTCTCCTGACATTCTCATAATTAATACACTTCTCAGAATATATTGTTAAACTTACCAAAACTCAAGTTGTCACCAACTCTAGGGCCAAGAATCGTATAAGATAAAATCTGAAACCTATAGAAGAAATTTACCCATTCTGCTGTCATTCAGTGTAACTTAAATCTGTATTTCCAGGTCATGGTCACTCATATTTGGCTTAAAATAAACTATTCTCTTATTTCCTTTAAAGCAGAATTGTTATTTTATGTCAACATTACTCCTCATCTAAGCCTAACTTCTGCCTCTGCTTCACCTTCTTCAGTATCACTAGCTGTCTGGGGCTGCTAAAAGCTTCATTTAAAAATATCATCACAGAATTCTAGTAAGAATGATATGGGAGATTAGGGCATGGCAAAGTGGTTGGGTAATTGATCATGACTTGTTAATTGCAGAGATTTGTTAACCATGGATTTGGGACACCAGCACCGAGCAGTTCTGGAGACCTGCATCTTATATCAATCAGGGAATGCTGTTTTCAATTCTTCTGGCATGGGATCTTCATGAGATCATGCTGAGCCCTGCACCTGATACCAATTTTTTGTCATGAGATCAAGGGATTTTTGTTGGGACAGTTTAGATCTGACATTAGAGTGGGGGATATAAAATATAGCGGCTCATAGCTATTGTGAGCCTTTTCACCAGCCCACCATGCACTCTGCAAGGTGTGCAGTATTTCTTTTCCTGCTTTAATTGGCTCACACTCCACAGAGCACTTTTCAGAGCTCTCTTTTTCTTCTTGAGCATTTCTTTTGTGTTTCTTTTTCCTCTTTCTTTGTCCTAAATAAATGTTAAACTTTCACCTTCACCAATTGTTCCCTCTAATTCTTCAATTGAGATAATAAGAGACTAGAAAAGACTGGTGGTCACCACAGTACCCAATAATACATTTGGTGAGCCAGCCAGGAGGTAACAAATGAAGCCAGGAGGTAAGACTGTTGGAGATGGTTTTGTTTCTCTCTCTCTCTGAAGTCTATGGACTCAAGCTGAGGGACTAATTTAGTTTTTTCTTTCTCTCCTTTTTCCCTCCTAGAAAGGTCCCAATCCTCTTCTTTTCCTTTTTCTCTCAGGATGGGCAGAGAAAGGCAGGGAACTAGAGGATGGTAAAAATTAGTGGAAGCTGGAGAGGCCCTCCCCCCATCAAGCCAGTGACCATGAGAAGAGAATGGATGGTGTGTGGAGTAGGGAGCCTGTAGCCATGCATGCAACTCAGCTCAGCTAACGTCTGAACACCACAGAGCCAGGCCAAGTGAACGCTAGTGCCCCTAGGTGGGGTGGAGATTGAGAGTCTCTGAGTGCCATGAGGGCTGAGCTGAGTGCCTGGCCAGGGAAGACCCTTGGAGAGAGGTCAGCAGCCACAGCCAGTGCTCCTGCTTACCTTGGGGGATGAGCAGGGTAGTTTCACAGGAGACCATGGGCCTCAGTGCACCCAAACTCAAGTGGCAGGAATGCCTGGACACTTGGCCTACAGGCCAGGTCCCAGGTGGTAGCCAGAGTGGGGAGTGGAGCCATACACTTCCTCCTTCCTTCTGGTTCACTCAGCTTGCCTCACTGACTCTTAATTCGTGTGCTTAAAATATTTCTTGTATATTGCACATTCTTCAATTGTAATTATAGGGTTAACTTGCTCTTTTCTGTACTTTGTTGATAAAAAACTCAAGGTTACTACCATTCTATTGGCAGCCAACCTAATTTAAAGTGTAACAATCTGAGAAAAAAGAGGACAGTTTAAAATTTTAACAGCTAAAGACCAGTTTTTATAAAAGGTCTATAATAAGTGAGATGAAAAAAATATTAAAAAGCTATAAGTAAAAGAGATACAATTTGATATAAAAATTTTGTATGTTTGTCTTGTTAGAAAGATAAAAAGAGATATACAAGACCAGAAGGCCTAGGTATGTCAAAAAGATATGCAGAAGTGATTTATCAAAAAATGTGTATGTTTGTTTGTTGGTTTCAAGTTTGTTATAAAAAGTTTGAATATGTTTATATTGGTTGTCATCAAAGGGTTAAATTCTAAATATGTTACTATAATATGTGTACATTGGTCATCTTCAAAGGGTTTAAGAGCCAACAGGTTACAAGATGACCTCCTCCTTTGTAGTGAGTCAGAAAATGACTGTTGGGAAGGGACCAAGGCCCTCTTTGAGTTCCTGCAAGATGTGAGATATAAAGTCTCATGGAAGAAAGCACAAATTTGTCAGGCCAAAGTGTAGTATTTGGGATTTGACTTAGAAAAAGGACAAAGGAGGCTAGGTCCAGAGAGAAAGGAAGTCATTTGTTCTCTGCCAAGACCCACAACCAAAAAGAAGCTCCAAGAATTCCTTGAGACAGCAGGATTCTGCAGAATCTGGGTCCTGGGGTTCATGGAGAAAATAAAGCCACTATATGAGATGCTACAAGGCAAAGAAAAGGAACATTCCAACTTAGAATGGAACACTGAACAAGATTCATCCTTCAGAGAACTGAAAAAGGCTTTAAGTGAAACTCCTCCACTCAGCATCCCAGATGTCACCAGACCCTTCAACTTGTTTTTAGATGAGAAAAATCATGTTGCCTTGGGGGTCTTAACTCAGAAGATGGGCCCTTGGGAAAGACCTGTTGCTTACCTCTCAAAAGCTTTAGACCCCATGGCAAGAGGATGGCCTCCCTGTTTATGAGCTGTGGCTGCTGCAGTCATATTAATAAAAGAAGCTGACAAGCTGTCTTTAGGGCAAGAACTTGTATACTTCTCTTTCAGTAATGGAGTTATTAAATAGTAAGGGCCAGAATTGGCTCTCCAATAGCTGCATCACTCAAAACCAGGCAGTTCTGTGTGAGGATCTTCACCTGACCATTACGGCTGTAAAAACTCTGAATCCTATAACTTACCTGCCTTCTGAAATGGGTCCATCTGACCACAACTGCCTGATGACTGTTGATGAAGCCTGTGCTAGCCAACCAGACCTTCAGATGACTCCCCTGACTGATGCTTAGTACACCATTTTTACGGATGGAAGTAGCTCAGTTAGGGAGGGAATCTGCTGCTCCAGATATGCAGTGGTAACCACCAAAGAGGTGCTCCTAGCCTGACCTCTTCCAACAGGATGGTTGGCACAAAGGGCTGAACTATGGGCATTGATTCAGGCACTCAAAAAGGTCAAAAGAAAAAAGTCAATATATATACTGATTCCAGATATGCTTTTGCCACTATACACGTCCATGGCATGCTGTTAAAAGAGAGAGGATTGTTTATGGCAGAAGAAAAACAGGTTAAAAATAAAAAAGAAATCCTGCAGCTCCTCGATGCAGTTTGGGAGCCTCTGAAGGTAGCTGTCATGCATTGCAGAAGCCATCAGAAAGTAAAAGATTCTGTTAGTCTTGGGAACTCAAAGGCAGATGAGGCAGCCAAAAAGGTGGCTGGCTCCAGCACAGAATTTATAGGGAACCTATAGAACACCCAAGAGGAATCCAAAGAAGCTGACCGGCACTTCTCAGATGAGGGCACAGAGTCAAAAAACCCATAAAGAAGAATAGAACAACTGTGGAGGATATGAGAAGGTCTTGGGCCCTTGGACAGCCTTGGGAAGACAGATTGTCCTGATGTCTGTGGCAGGCCCAGATAGAGAAGTTAAAGATAACTTCAGAAGGCTGTTTGTTGATCCCGAAGTGTTTGTTCCACTGTGGTCCCTTGAGACTCTCAAATATTTGCTTGGTATAAGACTAGATAAGAATAGCTAACTTTTTAGAAGCTTTAAGTAGCTGGGATGATTTAGATAAGATGCTCTAAGATTAAAGGAGCATAGTTAAAGGAGATGGTTCTTTAGATGCTTTATGTACTCACAGACATAACTGGTGGTTAGTTGACTAGCATTGTAAACTGTTAATGATTGATGTATCCTACAGAAAAATGTATAAGAGAAGAACATTATCAATAAACCTCACCTTAACTCCAAGAGTTCTGGTCCCCCGTGCCCTTCTTTTAATAGGTTTTGTCGGATACTGCCTTCATGTTCCAGTCTCCCACCGAGGAGACCCCAACAAACAGCTACATTTCTCAACTCTCCACAGTTTTTGCCCTTGTTTGCTTAACATGTAGCACCTGCACCAGAGTAGATAGCCCAGCCAAAAGCCTCGGCCATTGCCCAGAATCCAACACGTTGGAAGCTCTCCTTTTGAAGATACACAAATAGACTTTCCAGAAGTGAAGCCATGCAAAGGCTACCAATATCAGGGTGAGTTGAAGCTTTCCCCACTAAGACAGAAAAAGCCCAAGAAGTATGCAGGGTCTTTCTCCAAGATATGGACTCCCTCTGACCATCAGCAGTGACAATGGTTCAGCTTTTGTAGCAGAAATAGTCCAAAAATTGGCTAAGTTGCTGAAGATAAAAATGGAACTTGCATGCTGCCTACCATCCAAAAAGTTCAGGAAAAGTAAAAAGGATGAACAGAACCATAAAGTTAGCTCTCACCAAGTATTTCATAGAGACCCAGGCCCCTTGGGTAGATCTCTTACCCTTTGCCTTGATGAAAATTAGAAATATGCCTAGCAAAGGAAAGTTCTCCCTATTTGAGATCCTGTTCAGAAGGCTACCACGATTGATTAAAAGTCTTAGGGGTAATACACATGAAGTAGGAAGGCTAATGCTTAACCAACAGCTTGATGCTCTAGGACAGGTTTTTCATCAGCTTCACAAATATTATGGGGAAAGGGATAACATTCCCACAGACACTCTTGCCCATTTGTTTGAGCCAGGAGACCAAATTTATGTAAAAGATTGAAAAAAGGACTCCCTCACCCCAGTTTGAAAAGGGACTTATGTTATTCTTATGACAACTCCTACAACAGTAAAAGTTGCAGAAATCCAGCCTTGGATCCATCATTCAAGAATCAAGGAATTTCATCCAGGAGACTCCTGGATGTGGCAGTCAGATCCAGTAAACCCACTGAAGGAGACCCTGGTGAGACGGTGCTCTCAAAGCCCTGCTCCTGTCACTCCAGAAGCTGACAGGTCAATGCACAACTGAAGAAATTAAAGGAGACAGTGCTCTCAAAAGCCCTGCCGACAGGCTGACATACGGCTAAAAGTTCATGAATAGTTGTACTGCCTTGTTGACTGGGTCTTTCCTACTCACTGTTGTTGTTGTTTAGTTTTATTATTGTTTTGTTATTGTTGTGTGTTTAGTTCTAATTGGGTTCCTCTTTGGCATTGCCCTGAGTGCTAGTGCCCCAAAAGACTGTAGCACTTGCCAAAAATCCTGGATTGCTATCACATATTGATGTATCATCTCACTTTTCTGTGTTCTTATATGTTTAAGGTAAATACAGGACATTGGAAGTCTGAACTGAGTATGTACAAGCCTAAAGATTCAAAGCTTGATGCCCAAACCAAACTAAGGTAATTAAATGGGAAACCAAAGAGGATCCCTTGCCCATTATATTTGATGGATGCCCACACTAGCACTATGGCTGGCCAGGAGTGATAGATTATGGAGGACATAATAGGGAGCAGCAATACTGTGCAATGAGGTCAGAAGGGCGAACAAGAATGGTTATAAAGTTCCAAGGACAATGAAAGGCTCAAATGGGAGAGAACATGCAATCCTCAAAATTGCCATACTTGTAAAACAAACAAACAAACACAGAGTGTAACCCACTTAAAATAGTTATACCTGACCCATGGATCCCAAATGGCTAAAAGGACAGATTGACTCACTGGCAGACATAGTGCTGCAAAATAGAAGAGCCCTCGATTTACTGACTGCTAAATATGGGGGAACTTGTCTTTACCTAGGGAAACAATGTTCTTATTATACAAATCAATCAGGAGTAGTCAGGGAATCAATGACCTGACTAAAAGAGAGGTTAAATCACATGGAAACTAAATATGGTTCCCAGGATACTAACTCCTGGTGGAATTGGCAGTTCACTAGATGGAAAACATGGTGCGGGGCCCTTATGGGACCCATAATGATCATAATACTCCTGATGACTATAGGGCCATGTTTAATTAATTGGATTTCCAAATTTATAACAGAAAGAGTCTGTTCCATACAATCATATCAAATGCTAATGTGAATAGAGGCCCATTATGTTTGTCCTGTTCAAATCTATGAAGATTCTGTTTGATGCAACAACAGGGGGGAATGAAGTGGAAAGAGCAGCCAAACATAACTTGGAATGAATAATTACTGTAGCACATCTGTCCATGAACTGTATGTCAGCTTAAAATATCAATATAGCAGAAATATGTTGTTTTTGTGCTTTGTGTGAGCTATTGAAAAACCCCGTTTGTGTCAACTTGTCCCTGTTTTAAAAAACACCAAGTGGGCCTTTCCCCTCAGATGGGGCAGCCTGTTCCTGGAAACATAAGAGAACAGCCTTAAAATTGTTTATGTAAGGCCCCAACCTTGAAGCTATGAAAAGGTCCCTTGCTGTCTTGCCACACAGCTGTGTAACTGCAATTTTAACTTCTTACTCTGTAAATAATATACAAAGGACAAACTTTCTTAACTCATGGTTGGTCTATAAGGACCTGATTCCTGAGACTGGCCATTGCCTAGCAATAAACTTTTTCTTATTTTACCCAACTCTCCTGGTCTCTGAAAAGTCATTTCAACTCCCGATTTGCCGCAACACCCTCACATTCTTGTCCCTTTTGTGTTTGCTGCTTCACAATATCTCAGGTATGTGCTTCTCTTGAAAACTGTTCCTCACTTCCACCATATCCAGATGATTGCTTGACCTCCTCCTATAAAAGTTTTGCCTAAACTAATGTCACCTCTATACATGTCTCTTAGAGCTCCTCTATGAACTCACTGCTTACTAGGTGAGCCCCATTCTTCAAAATATTCCAGGTTGATCCTATTGGTCATTTCTCAGGTTAGTTCCACTCAGTTTTTCCAAATCTAACTCCCTAAATATCTGTCAGCCACACTTAACTACACCTTTCCTACTTTTCTGGGCTTTTGCTAATGTATCATGTAGGAATCGTATGGTTTCAGGAAGAAGAAAACCCAACTCAAATTGGATTTAACAGTTACAGGATTTTATTGAATCATGTAATTAGAAGGTTCAAAGGTAATCTTAGCTCTAGGAGGAGGAGAACCTATGGCATGTGTGCTGCAGTGGGCTGTTTATCTTTGAAAGCTCTGAAAGATTCATCATGACTGGTCTAAGAGTTCAAACAATATAACTAGTTGTTATGGTTTGGGTATGTTTTGAGTAGGTCCCCCAAAGGCTCATGTATTAGAAGGTTGGTCCCCCCCTGTGGTGATGTTAAGAGCTGGTAGGGCCTTTAAAAGATGGGCCCCTGGTGGGAGCCCTGAGCTGTAGATCACTATGGCCAGACCTTACTTGCCTCCTCCCTAGAATAAGGCAGGGCTCTCTGTGAGGATAACAGGTGACAAGAGGGTGTGGTGGAGCAAGGCCTGGTGAGAAGTGGATATGTCTTCTTCCCCATGCATTCTCCATAAAGCCATCAAAGCATGATATTCTGCAGACCTTAGCTACTCTCCTGGCTCTGGTTATAGACCAGCCTCTTTTACCTCCCCCTGCGCTTCCCTTTATCTCAGCACTATAAATGAATGCTCTGCAGTTGCCTGGTGGTCTTTTTCTCCCATCAGGAAGAAGAGTCTCACCAAGCCCCAGCTTTGTTTCTCTTTGTTCTCTTGAATTTCTTTGTTTTTTCTTAATCCCCCACCATCTTTTCTCACTCCGTGGATCCTTCAGCCACGTAGGCTATGGCAGGTCCCAGTGGGAAGTGATTAGGTCATTGAGGGCACTGCTTTTAAAAGGAAGGAATTGGTGTAGTTCTCCTGAGACCCTGCTTAATTCTTGTGACAGTTGTTATAAAGCAGCGAGCCTGGCTCCTGAATCTGTCTCAGGCTTCTTATCTGGCCAGGTAATCTCTACCTGTGGCAGGTGCTCCAGTCAGTGTAATGCCAACCACTATGAGGTCTTCACCACAGCCAAGCCAATGACAGTGCTATGCCCACGAACTTCTCAAGCTATGAGCTAAATAAACCTCTTTTATCTACAAACTGTCCAGCTTCAGCAATAGAAAATGGGCAAATACATGGATATTCACTTTCTGTCTATATAGTTCTCAGTTCTATTCCTTTGGTATTGAGTACATTCTTTTTTTTTTCAGTACTGTGGATTGAACTCAGGACCTTGCACTTGTGAGGTAGGCACAGTGCCACTGAGCTAAATCCCTAGCTTTGAGTACATTCTTGATCAGCTCTTCTCACACCAATAGTTTAGAAGATTATATTCTTCCAGGTTCAGATCCAACATTAAAGAGAGTCTCTTTCCAGATAGCTTGATTTAAGACCAGAAACTGAGCTTCATTAGGTCTGATTGGCTGATTATTTTTTTACATCCTGTAAATACTAAATTACTGGGGGAAGGTGAATACAGACTATCTTAATCACACTACCAAGGCTGGCCAGAAGTGGGTAGCTAGCAGGATCAAGACTTGAAAGTTTTCTGCTGCCCAACCTGTGACTTTGGTCACATGCTGACCTGGATTTTACCCTGGAAGTATGGATACCAAATTCTAGTCAGGGAATGGACAATAGGGTGTGACAAGTAGGCAGTATTATGTGACAAGTATTGAGTGCTCTCTTACATAAATTGAGTGCTCTTTTTGTGAGGGTGAGATGAAGCCTGCTGCAGTTTGCAAGCAGTAAATTCATGGTACTGTACTAGGTGAAAGGGAGAATCAGGAAATGGATGCTGGGGAGTCATTCAGCCAATGTCCACTCTACCCTCTTAACCTGTGGTCTAGCCTTTTTCACTTCCAGGTGAAGCCCACAGGATTCTGGCGATGACCCACAGCTCCCTTATGAAGTTGAAATTCCCTCAGAGTCTCTTCTAAATACTCCCTCGTCACACTGCCAGGCTGGGACCATGCTGATACATGAATTCGCTGTGAAGTAGGAAAGTCAGTGAAGTTAGCTCATCATGTTCCCTTATTCTCTGAGTTCAGTGACTTTCATTTTAAATGGGACACAATGTGTTGATCCAATAAAGTGAATCACAAATGTGGGATTTCAGGACCAATGGAGAAGACATGTTTGGAGTTCTTTTCATTGTACCCATTTCTTGATTTCTCTTCCTGTGGGGAGGACTGAGTATGGTGTCTCCCTAACATGCAAGAGGTTTGGACCCCCCTTCCAGAAGGCAAGAAGAGGCTGTTTTGACACCTTGTCATCTCTGAGTCAATACTTGCCATCTTAGTTCTGAGATCTGACTTCCAATTCCACCTGTCTTCTGGTTTTTCTCCCTGCCATCTCCCTGCCATACTCAGTCTGCTTTTCTCTCCTTGCTGGGAGGCTACTTTCCACAGACTGACTCTCTTAGCCTCTTTTCTCATCTCATTTCTGGGTTTGACTGATGGAAGACACCAATTGGAATTTGGAAGGTGGGAGAGGGAAAGGTTTGGGGCATTTTTTCTCTATTCCTTCCTTGTTCCAGCATCACTTCTCAGCGATAGCTGTGTCCCTATACATACACTTGCACCACTCTCTGAGAACATTTTTCCTCCCCTTGATCCTTCCACCTGGGAGTGCTGATGGACTTCCTGCTGGATACCACATCTTAACTTGTTGGATATCTGAACTCTGCCTCCCCTTCTGAAAGGAGTCCTGCATCCATGTCTCTACATCTGAAACACCTGTTGTGAAGCCCATGTCTTGCTGGGGCCCTGACTGATACAACCCAACACTGGAGGAAGAAATAGCAGACACTCTCCTGGGAAGGCAGGCACCTAGCCAAGCTAGTTCTTCAGCAGAACCCGGGCCTGAGGCATTGGGAGTGGCTACTGCTTTGCTGTGCAACTTTAGCCTGTTCCTTACCTCTCTCTGGGCTTAAGTGGCTTCATCTATCCAAGAAAGATTGAATTTTATGATCTTGTATCATGATCCTGAAGGAAGTACATATTCTATGTTCCTAAGTGTCAAATTTGTACTATGGTTTAGGGGTACAGTTGGCCTTTTTCTGACTCAGAGCCTCCTTTATGGGGCTGGAATAGTGTCTGTAAAGGTATTTCACAAAAAAGGACTCAGAGCATCATGAGCTTGGAAAAAGTTCAAGTTTCTCCCAAGGGTCCACACTGAAGGGGAGAGTTGAAGTATCTCATAAGAAGCACAAGCTAGCTGAGCCTTGGTTTCAATATCTGGGAAATAGGTGTAAAGAGTGATCTCCTCGACACCTCAAAGAACTAGGACTGGAAGTCCCATTTGACCCCACTATTCCACTGCTGGGGATCTTCCCCAAAGAATTAAA
>NW_004624906.1:2663591-2684238 GCF_000247695.1 Heterocephalus glaber
GAGAAATGTAATTGTATTGTGTACCTAAAATGTACCAATAAAAGAATTCAAAGTCAAAAAAAAAAATAAAAAAGAGTGATCTCCTCATTGTACCTGCACTCTGAGAGGCAAAGTCCATGGGTTCAATTTTCAAAAACTAAAAAGAAAAACTCCTTGAAACATACAAGGTGTGTGTAGGAAAAGGCAGGTGTTATGCCAATGATTATCCCAGGAATTGCTGTCTATTTGCTCCTCCAAGGAACCAAAGTGAGATGCTATCTCTGGTTTCTTTGAAGCACTGTACCAGACTTCTCTTCAGGCAAGTTGTGGGAGAAGTTTGCTTGGCTCCCTCCTCAGTTGTTTATTACTTTTGAGATTGTTGTCTCCTCCCTACGGCGCTCAGCCCAGCCTGGCCTGCTGCTGGCTGTAGGGTGTGGCTGGGGGTGGGAACTGGCAGGGTGCCTAGGTCTAGAGTATAAGGGAATCTCAGGGTAGTTGGAGCCTTGTCAGAGCTCAGGCACTGCAACGCTAGTCATGGTGCTCAATTTCCTCTCCCTGAGCCTCTCCCGCCTGATCCTGTGGGCTTCTGGAGTGACCTTGGTCATAGGTGCCCTCAAGGTTCTTTGCCTGCTGCTACGGAGGCACAAGTTGGCCAGAGCCATGGACAACTTCCCAGGGCCCCCCACCCATTGGCTGTTTGGGCATGCCCTCGAGGTACGTGGGGAATGGTGGAGAAAGGAATTGGCTTTTCCTTCAGAGAATCAGGCCTAATCCTCTGGGGTCTGTGGAGGGATACCATCAGCTTGGGTAGTGGCCCATATCCCTGGAACCATGATTCCTATCAGCTTTCTCTCTGGGACTGCTTCCTCACTCCTGCCTTTGAAGCTGGTGTCAGAAGCAGTGAGCACAGCAAAGTTGGTGCCCAAACAGGTCAGATTCCTTCCCATCATTCTGAGGCCCAAAGTTCAGAGAAGTTTGGACCAAAGGCTCAGTGACCACACAGGGGAAAACCCAAAGCCCTGATAGTCCTATAGGACTAGGGAATTACATTTAGTGTCATAAGCATCCTCTTTCCTCTCTGTGGTATAAACATTTCCATTTCTCAGGTGGAAAATGAAAGTGAAGGCAGAGATAAATACTGCCACACAGATCTCCCAGAGTGTCTGAGACGCTGGTATCCCCGAAGGGGGAGGTTTTCTTTGCCATACTTCTGGGTGGCTCAGGAGCCATGACATTTTCCTGGGTTCAGATCCTTGCTTGTCTTCCTGTTACTACAACTTGGTAGGGACCATTTTAACACCCACCCTCAGGAATGTCTCCTGTCATGGGGACCTAGGTCAGTAGTCTCTGACTTAGGGCAAGGAACTGGAGCCAACTGGGAGAAATAAATTCCTGGGCCTCCAGTGCCTGGAAGTTCTAAATTGTTAAGAATAGACTAGGCGCAAGGACCTGAGTTTGATCCCCAGTACCAAAAAAAAAAAAAAAAAAAAAAGAATAGACCAGGAGCCTGAGTTAAAAAAAACCTCCCCATGTGTTTTAATCTGAGCCCAAGTTCGTGAACCCAGGTATAGATGCCAGCTACTAAGGCTCAGAGAGAGGCACAGTTCCTGCTCCTACTTCCTGAATCCACTTTTCCCATTCTCAATCTGGGGAATTGCCTCTCTTCTGTGGTTGACATGGGACATGGGACTGATCTGTAGTTTTATTCTTGGTCCAAGGGATAATCCTTTGGGGATAGTGTAGTAATGTATATGCACCCTGGGAATATTGAGGAAAAAACAAGTAAGTTGGAGAGAGAATCATACCCTGCCTGGACTCTCAAGGAGCTCACTGTCTGGAGGAGAAAACATACATTAGAGCCTTCCCTGTGCCCAGGCTGGGGAAGTGGCTCTCAGGATTCCATATTAGCTCCATTCTTTTCATCTCAACACTTATCAATCTTCTATACCAGTCTGTGACCTCTGGAGGATGGAGATCTGGTTTGATTCATTCCTGTGCCTTCAGGGTCCAGCACAAAGCTTGACACAGATCACACATGGCCAAAAGAGCCAATGAGGAGTGCTGGAGAATAAGGAGGGGTATCCACAGAGGAGAGAGAGTGACATAGAAGATATATGGAGAGGTCAGGAAGTTTGGGAGAGTCTTTGTTCAGTAGAGAAGGGGAGTCACAGGGAGGCTGAAAGGTGACCTTAATGAGTATGAGAAGCATTTGGGAGACTTTCAATCCCCTTCTTCTTTACCCCCTCCACTTCTACCTGCTTCAATCAGAGTTGGTTTTGTTCTCAGCCAGTGGGCTTCCCTAGGGCAGGGATCTTGATCTCCCCACAATTCCATGCTGGAGTAGACTGCCCTGTTTCCTACAGGGAAGCCTGCACCTTTACTTTGGAACTGTGTGGAGGGACTAAAACACAGCCTCACCTTGGCCTCTTGGCTTCAACACAACTATCTGAAATGCTTTGGCTTGGCAACAGTTAAGATGAGAAGGGTGGCTACTCTTAAGCACCAGAAAAGTTGCCTAGGGAACCATCACAAGTACAACATTACTGCATTCTTCCATGGCTTGGCACTTGTGCTTTTGGTTGGGTCCACACCTGAACCTGAGAAATGGGGAGGGAAGAATGTGGATTAGTGTTCTTAATGTAAATATGAGGAGGTTGGGGCTTAAAGGGTACAAAGGATTTACCTAAAGCCACATAATGATTCAGTAATTGAATCAAGGCTGTGCCCAGGTTGTGTGCATTTTAATTCAGGACATAATCAGGTCATAACAAGTGAGTACAGATTTGATTTGGATGCCCAGTGCAGATGGAAATCAGAAGGGAAGAAAGAGGATTGGTGGGTAAAGGTCTTCAGGGTGTGGAAGAGCTGTTCATCAGGATTAATTTCTCCCTTCTTGGTCTTTAATTAGCCTGGAAACCCTGGTAGCATCATCCTGTCATCCTACTCAACTTGCAGAGTGTGTCCCCTTGTGGCAAGGGCATGTCCTATTCTCATAGTGTTCTCATTCCATTCTGGGGCCAAAGAAGGACTGTGCACACACAGTGTCCTCATTTTTGACCTAAGGTTGGGGCAGGCACATTTGATTTCCTTCTGTCTCTGTATCTCTCCTCCCCCCACCCCCCGTTTGTATGTAGGGGAAGCACCATTTCCCAGCCCAAGAAAAGGTGATCCTCTGAGATCCCTGAGGCTTCATCCATGGCCTTACCCATTGCTGGAATAGTCTTTTTTGGTACCGGGGATCGAACTTGGGTCCTTGCACTTTCGAAGTAGGCGACGAAACCACTGAGCTAAATCCCCGGCCCTGGAATAGTCTTTTGATCTTGTGTTGGATAGTAAGGACTCTGGATAAATTTATTGAGCAAACATCAATAGGTCATTCTCTCTCTCTGTGCTTCCATTTCTTTATTGACAAAATGCAGATACAGTAATCATCTTTACCTTGCTGGTTTAGAGTTATAAGAATAATCAATAGGCAAGGTGCTGGACAGATAGGTGTCAAACACTAAACCATTGTGGAGAAATTCTTGATGCAAAACACCCTGAGACATTTGTTTGCTTTGTCGTTTTCTTTCCTCTCATACCAACCTAGTCTCTCAAATCCATCTAATCTTTGGTTTTTTGTTTTCCCAATTAACTAGCATTGTCTGATAAACAAGTCCATGTTTGGCCTTGTGCTGAAATCAGAGGTTGTAGAAACAAGGCAAACAGAGTGCCCTAGAGGAACTGTTTCTGAGAGAGAGATGGGTTAACACAGCACAGATTTACAAATTTTGGGGTCTAGAGAAGGGAGCCTTTAGCTTGGTAATCAGGCAAGGTCCAGGGAGGTGATATTTAGATGAGCCCCAACAGGTGGGGAAGCAACAGCTTGTGTAAGTGCAGGAGCAAAGACAGAAGAGGCTACCTGGGCACTGGCACAGAGGCTGGAAAGGGTACTATTTGTTTAAGACTTTAATTTGCCTTTGGAGCCATAGTTTATGCTTGAGTCAGTTACACAACACTTGTGGAATGATAAGAGGGAGGCCAGAATAAAGAGGATGAGGGTGGAGGTAGATTGGGAATTTCACATAGATCTTTGTGATCATGCCAAAGGCTTTGCTTTATTCTGAAGGCAATTATGAAAGGAACCTTTCAATGTCCGGGTGTGGGATGCTTGGGCACTCAATTTGTAGAGCTTCATGGTGGGAGATTCTTGGAAGCTGCTACATCTGGTTCTTTTAGTCTGTTTTGCTTATTTCAAAGTAAAAGTTATTTGGTGGGCCTGCAGCAGGAAGGAACAGCCTCCACAGGGGCCCTCCTCTGACAGGGCTATGAACCTTGGTGTAAACCACATCTTATATTGTTACTAGAGTGGAAATGAATGATGGTGCCATTCCTAGGGACAAGAAGAGGGCAGATTTGGTGGGCAAAGGTGATGTGTGTACACACATGTGTATGAACTTAAGTTTCAAAATGTTGGGTCTGAGGGGCCTGGATGATGTCACACATTGATGTCTCGGGTGGGAGTTTGATGATGCTTCTGCACCTTGGAAGGAAGATCAGGTGGGGTGAGCTATCTAGTGAGGGATCACTGGCAGGTAGGTTGCAAAGGAAGCCATAGGAGAAGATGAGGGCTCCAGGTAGAAGGTACAGGATGGGAAAAGGCCAAGAGCAGGACTTGGGGGAGCATCATCTTGGAGGATGAGGTGCTGAGAGGAGCATCAGGAGAAGGGGAGGTGATCCAGGAGAGAGCAAGAAAAGGAGGGTCCTTTTTGCACAGCATCTGGCAGTCCTCAGAGCTTAACAACAGGGGGCACTGGGTGCTTCAGCAGAAGTGGAGGCTGGAGGGTGAGGAACCCCTTTGAGAAATTTTCTTTCTTTTCTATTTTTTTGTTTTGTTTTTGGAGACAAGGTCTTTACATGTAGTTCAGGCTGGCCTTGAACTCACACCAGTCCTTGTGCCTCAGCTTCCCAAGTGCTAGGACAACAGGCACACACCACCATGTCTGGCTGAAAAATTAGGGTTTGTTTTTTGAACTGGGGATCAAACTTGGGACCTTGTGCTTGCGAGGCAGGCAGTAGCACCACTGAGCTAAATCCCAGGCCCAAGAATTTAGGTTTGTTTTTTTTTTGTATTAAATTCTTTTATTGGTACATTGTAGATATACAACACAATTACATTTCTCAATGGGAATTGTACCTTTATATAACGCATCTTGGTTCTCATTTTTTCCCCATTCCTAGCCCTCCCTTCATGCCCTCCACCCTTCCCTATTTACAAAGACTTTATTTCCATTTTTTCCATTTCTCATCATTTTTTCCTTTCCCTTCTTTCCTTTCCCCTGCCCCTCCCACTACCGCTACCCCTTTGGACCTTTTATTCCTATTTTACATTATCGATTATTCATTCTAATAATTGGTACATTTTAGGTATACAATATAATGACAAAGAATTTAGGTTTTGAAGGGAGGAGGAAAATAGAGGGTGAGCTGAAATGGGAGGAAGCAGGACCAAGGGAAACACCCTTTCCCACCATCTGTGTCTTTTTTCCAGTTGGGAAAGACTTGGCATGTTTTCAATGTGGGTGGAAAGGATTCACCAAAGAGGGTGATACTGTGATTATGCAGGGGGATGGGTGATGGGAGGAAGGAGGACTACAAGGGGGTTGGACTTTGGATGGAACAAGAGGCTAGATGGAAAGGCTAGGTGCAGGTAAACTGGTTCTTCAGGTTTGGTGGTTGACTTTTAGGGCTCCTATTGATGGCTTCTTCTATTTTCTCTGAAAAAGGGCAAGACTCTGTGGGGAGTAAGAGTGGAGAGCACTGGGTTGACATGACAGTAGTTGTGAAAAGAGAAGTATTTCTGAGGAACAGATTGTGGCCAGTGCTACCAATCTTTCTAGAAGCTGCTTCTGCCAACCTTTGCTCAATGACACCACAAGGAGGTCTTCCCTGACCTACCTGACCTCCCTCTATAGTAGCAGTCCTGCCCTTTAGTCTGCTTTATTTTTCTTCCTAGTTATCATTACCTGAAATGGTATTATTGGTGTATTCGATTCTTGTTTGTTTCCTTTCTCCTCACTTCCTATTTATGTTTGCAGGATAGGCAGGTCTTGTTTACCACGGTTTCCCCAGGAATTAGCAATGCCTGGTGCAGAGACAGTGCTCAATGCCCACGTGCTGGGTGAGTGAATAAATCCTTTGTCAACTCAACTCATGGCAGGAAAATCATTCACCCAGGTTGAGGACCAATGACTATGTCTCTGTGGACTCAAGGCATTTCTTGGGCTCCTTGCCTCCATGTCCTCTTAGGTATTTAGATATTCTCCTGCTCTCTGGCTGCAAGTTGGTCACTCCAGGGGCTGCAGTTTACCATTGGATACTGAAGCCAGGAGAAGCAAGGGTTCCAGAACACAAGCCCTGGAATTCAAAGCCCTGGCGTGATGCCAATTGTGTGACTTTGAGGAAGGCCCGTTGTTATGGCTTGTATCTAGATGTTCCCCCAAAGCCTCATGTGATCCTAGGTGGGGCTTTTCAGAGGTGCATGGATATAGAGTGTGTGATGCTGGGATTAAGTGTGTGGTGCTGGCATCAAGGGTGTGTAATTACTAAATTAGTCCACTGAGTGGTTTAGCATAGTTCTGGGAGTAGATAATGGGAAGGCCCACCCTGGGTATGATTTCTACCTGTAGTCAAGACAGAATGTAAGGGACAGAAAGGGCTGCTGGGATTCCTTATACTTGCTGCTTGCTGCTTTTGCTGCTTCCTGCCTTCCATGCCATGAAGTGCTTTTTTCTTTTGTGATGCCCCTCTGCCATGCCACTCTGCCTTGGAGCCAGCCAACTATTAACTGAAACCTCTACAAACTGTGAGCTAAATAAACCTTTCCTTTTTTAAATTTAGGTGTCAAGTATTTTTCTCAGCAGTGAGAACGGTAACTAAGACACCAGTCATCACTTCTTAGCCAAAACATCGTGCCTAGAGAGTCACAGTGACCCGTATCAATCTCACTCAAAGTCTTTTAGTCCTTCTAGCTCCAGCTAGAGGTTCTTTCTGCAACTTGTGTATTCACATGTGTTCATACATACAGTTGTCTCTGAAAGGGAGAATGGAGGATGAAGCCACCTGTTTGTCACCAGACTGGGCTAGAGCCACTTCTCTGGTTCTTGAGGTGTTATGCCTTAGACCTCCTCTGTTCTGTCTCTGCTCAATACCATAGCTGAACTACTTATGGGCTTGTGTAACTTGAGTCTTAATTGTTACTTCAGAGATGTTGCTTCTTTTTGCTTTTGGCTGATTCTTCTTGGCAGGCCCTTTTAGCTCTTTAGTTTTATTTAAAATCATGACACTGACTTTAGCTCAAGCACATGCTGAACTCTGACGACCTTGTGTGTGGTAGAAGGGTACTCATAGTGAGAAGCTAACTGAGGCTAAGTCAGTCAAAGGCACCTCAGGATGACCATTCTGGAGGAGAACAGACCCAGGCAGATCCTGTAGGACTTTCCTGGATAGTGGGAACTTAAGTGACTCCGAAAGATCATGGGGAAGGGTCCAGGGAGGAGGCTTTCCATCCAGTGACATGTCAAGAAATTGGAGAGTTCAAAGTTGACTGTTTTGAAAAGCAGTAAGTTTCCTGTTGCTAGAACTGTCTCAACTTGGGAGGCAGTGATTTTCATATGGTAGAAGCACTGGGCCAGGCAACAGCTGGTGCCACGAATCTGAGATGAATGTGACTTGACTCCAGGGGCTCCAACATGTTGAGGAAGAAGAAATTCCTTGTCCTCTCCCCGCTGGAACCATTTGTTTTTCTAAATGCCTACTCCCATTTTGCAATCAAGTTTGTTTTTGTTCTAAGTAGCAATGACTTGGACACTGGCCAATTGAGCTTTAGGTCAACTGGCCAGCAGGAAGAACCTCAGGCATGATTGCTGTTCAGCCCTGACTGTTCTGGGATAGTTCCCTTTGGTCCTGGAGTTGTACTAATCCCACTTATAAAAAGAGCTCACGGTTTGACAGGGTAATATTGATACCTTTTTTCTGATTTTGTTTTTGGGGCAAATCTTAGCCTTCTGAGGAGCAGAGGAGGGGAGTGACATGTGCTTGATCTTTCAACTCTTCTTGTTATTTATTTCTGGCAGAATCAACAAAGAGTGCAAAAGAAAGGATGAGGGGGTGCAGCTGGAGAGCTGAGTTCAGTGAATTATCTTCATACCATGTGTATTTCCTGCTCTTTCCTTCTGGAGAAAAACAAGCTGGCTTAGATCTCCTAGTAAGTGTTCCAGCTTGGGGTATGTGAGGATAAGTCTGAGGCATCCTGTTATGTAGCCCAGAGGAGCTGACCTGCAGCCATATGACACCAAGAAGGAAGACATCATGGCCCTTTTGGAGGGGCTGGAGCTGCAGGAGTGTGGTCAATGAATGCTGGGAGCTATTCTCATTCTCCCTAGGTTTGTGGGGGCAGCAAGAGAGACATAGGAGAAAGTGGTACACATAGCAAAGCTAGACACAGAAAGGTCATGGCCACTTGGAATGATCCAAGGTCAGGCTTAATGTGAAGGCAGGGTCTCCATGATAGGGAGGCTGCAGAAGGGCACAGAATGGCTGATAAGGAGGGAAGTGGGACTCAGATGAGTGAGATGAGTCATAGGCTCTTTCTGACTTCCAGATCCTAGAGTCTAGCTTTTCTGTGACTTAAGCCATTGTCTGCCATGCCAAGTTAGGCTCCCTGGACCTGGGAGAGAAGGGGAGGAAGGGAATAACCATGTTTATCAGAAAGTTGGTAAGGAAAACTCAGGAGGCAGCTGGAAAATAGGAGAGACATAGGGACAGGGAACATTGCCAGGGATATCAGCTAAAATGGAGGCGGCGACATTGGAAGTTTCTCTTTACCAGTCAGTGGAGGTGATTTTTATCCCTGTGTGCTCTTTCTGACATTGTATGCTCAGTGTGCTGAAAAAATCTTACAACCACTTTGGGTTGAAGTCTGAATTTGGAGGGAGGAATCTATCTATTGGGAGGTTATACCAAACTGGGGACAGAGGACTCCCCAAGAAGGCACAATTAGTAGATGTGCTACCAGGTTTTGGATACTGGAGTCTCCTTTCAGAAGTGGTTTCTAGGTTCTTTCTGTCCTGAGTAAAGAATTGGTCAAGACAAGTGCAAATGTTAGCAAAGTTCTATTAAAGGTAAGAAAAGAAACAGGCTCTGTAGAGCGAGTTTGGGCCAAGTAAAAGTAAGAAAAGAAGTACACTCTCCAGCGTGAGGGTGGGACACCATGTAAGAGAAGGACACAGTGGAAGAGCCTAGTGTGGTGCTTGGAAGAGTACTGGCAGAGCAGCACTGAAGTCGGGGCCTGGGGCTGACCTGCCTCACTTCCCATCCATGCCAAGCCTACTCGAGATACAGCCATGTCTGGGGACGAGAGGATTTTTTTTTTGGTACTGGGGATTGAACTTTGGTCCTTGTGCTTGCATAGCAGGTGGCGAAACCACTGAGCTAAATCCCTGGCCCTGACAAGATGATTTTTGATCCTACTCTGAGCAAGAAGAAAAAGAAGAAGAAGAAGCCCTTTATGTTAGTTTAGCAAGGAGATGCTCACACAGATGAAACCCACCCTCAGAAACAAAAGAAGTGGAGCCAGAACCAACTGAAGACAAAGATGTGGAAGCTGATGAAGAGGACAGTAAGAAGAAAGATGCTTCTGATGATCTAGATGCCTTGAATTTCTTTAATCCAAAGAAAAAGAAGAAAAAACACAAAAAACATATTTGATATGGATGAAGCTGAAGAAGGTATAAAGGATCTTAAGATTGAAAGTGATATCCAAGAGCCAGCTGAACCAGAGGATGACCTTTATATTATGCTTGGCAATAAAAAGAAGAAAAAGAAGAATGTCAAGTTCCAAGATAAGGATGAAATACTAGAAAAAGAAGAAGCTTTAGAAGATGAAGATGGCAAAAAGATGATGGTATCTCATTCAGTATCCAGACAGGCCCTGCTTGGGTGGGCTGAGAGAGAGACTACACATATGAAGAGCTACTGAATCAGTGTTCAACATCATGAGGGAAAAGAATCCAGATATGGTTGCTGGAGAGAAAAGAAAATGTGTCACTAAACCTCCACAGGTCATCTGGGTAGGAGCAAAGAAAACTTCTTTTGTCAACTTTACAGGTATCTGTAAACTATTACATTGTCACCTCAAACATCTCCTTGAATTTTTATTGGCAGAATTGAGTAAAAGCAGTTCTATAGATGGTGCTAACCAACTTGTAATGAAAGGAAGATTCCAACAGAAACAGACAGAAAATGTCTTAAGAAGATATATCAAAGAATATGTCACTTGGCACACATGCCGATAACCGGACACAATTCTGCAGAAGGACACCCGGCTCTATTTCTTACAATGTGAAACTTGTCATTCTCTTTTTATTTATTTATTTTTATTTGTATATTAATTGGTACATTTTAAGAATACAATACATTTACATTTATCATTGGGTGTTTGTACCTGAAAACTTGTCATTCTCGATGTTCTATTGCCAGTATCAAAACGGGCTTCCAGGCTGACACAGGCAAGTGAGCACAGCTCTGGGCCAAAGCTAACTAATTTGCTAATCACCACTGATTTTGCAAAGCATGTTCTGAGGAATTGGCTGGACAGGTTAACTATCAGAGTGAATATATCATTATATTAAAAACAAGATAGAAATGCTGCCAAGCTCTTTGGTGAGTGTGGTTGGTTGATCCGAAATCCTTGCTGATGCTCAAGCTGTTGACATACTTATTGCCTACTTTAAAACTGTCAGAGAAACATGATGGGGTAAGGAGGTGCTTTTCAAAAATAGACGTCTGTAAAATGTAAGATAAAGTTATTATAACAGTGATTCTTTAAAAAGAAAAAAAGAGAAGGACACAGTGGCAAAAACTCAATGTGGACTGTCCTTTTTGTATCACCCACTTCTCAGGCTGATGTCAATCTAGGCCATTGGAACAAAGTCCTCATGAGAAGTTCTCAAGAGAAGTCCAAGTGCAGGGCTTTGGGAATTATTCTGCACTTGTGTCCTGGGATCTTGTTATGCCTCCTTTCTCAGCTAGTTTTAGCCATGCCCTTCTTTGCTGTCTCAGCTGGAGACCAAAGAAGGCCCAATCCCCAGAGCTCTTGGGTCTGGTGGTTTGAGGGCAGACAAGGATCCCTGGACATAAACCAGTGGATGTGGGGCTGGAGAGGTCACTGTGCCAGAGATGTTCAGGAGAGGGAGGTGCAGGTGGAAGGAGGGAGGGAGGCCCTAGAGCCTATCTAGGTGGCCCCGTCCTTTCCCTGCTGAGGGACCTGGGGCCTGGCTGGTGACACTGGGTTCCTGAGGGGTCCTGACCTTCTGTCATTTCAGATCCAGCAGACAGGAAGCCTGGACAAGGTGGTGTCCTGGGCCCAGCAGTTCCCCTATGCCTCCCCACTCTGGATGGGACCATTTCTTGGCTTCTTGAACATCTATGAGCCTGACTATGCCAAAGCTGTGTACAGCCGAGGGGGTGAGATATCTCCAGGAGAGGGTGGGGCTTCCTGAGGGCAAAGGGCTCAGGGCCTGATGTGGGGAGGAGGCCAGGGCTTGTGACCTAAGTCTGGGAAGAGGATGGTCAAGGGCACCACCCCATTCATCAACAATCAAATTCTGTAAACCGCCCTGTCCCTACATGTCTCCTTTTCGGCCCACTTCTCCTTCCCCTGTAGACCCTAAGGCCGCGGATGTGTATGACTTCTTTCTCCAGTGGATTGGTGAGTGAGCAACTTCCCTTCCTCTCCCCTCCCCTCCCCTTCCCTTTCTTTCCCTTCCCTTTCCATCTTGGTGCTGGTTCACCAGGATCCTCGCCTGCTCAGCCACACTCCATTGGTCCTAAGCTCCTGGCTGGCAGGGGAAGGGAAACATGGTATTGTACTTTTCTTATTGAGTCTGATGCTTTCGCTTCTTTCCAGACAGAGGCAGGGCTCTAGGGAATGTGTGGTTGTGAAGAATGCTTCCTGGAGGAGGTAGCCTTAGACTTGACCCTACAGGAGATTTCAAAAGGTGGTGCTGTCTAGGGCAAGGGCCTGAGGGAAGATGTGACAGTAGTGCAATGACTGAGGCTACAGCTGCCTGGGTGGCTGGAAGGCTGACTTCCACTGGGAGGTGAGGCTGGGCAGGGAAGAATGGCTGCCTTTGCTCGTCAGGATGAGGCCTATGGGTTGATGTATTCTTGAGCAAAAGTCAAATGCTTTTCCAAAGTCCTTCCTTTACTCATAATTCCTGGGAATCTTGAGCAGTTTCCTGATATCTGAGAAAGGTCAGGGAAAGAGGAAGAAAACAATCTCAAGGCTATTTACTCATAAAATAAACCAGGGAAGTCTTTTTGTGGACTTTAGGGATTCTTACCCTCTTTTTCACTACCAAAGGAATGATAAAAGAAAAGACAAAAGTATAAAAGGCTTAGGAAAATTTGAAGCAGTTTTGAAGAGAGGAATGCATTTCCATGGCAGGGTGTGTGTGTGCTAGGGAGGAGGATGGATTCTTGCCCAAGCACACAAAGGCCAGACTTGGCACATTGTTCCTTGAATCCTGAAGGTATGGCCACACTCAGCAATTTGAGAGTCAAGGCCCAGCTAGCTTCCCCTCTGCCTGATGTCCCCAGGGAGCCAAATATCCTTTGTCTCAGTCCAGTGTCACCCAACACAAGTTCCTGGAGCCCAAGCTTTGTGGTACAGCCCGAAGGGATGGAATGGAGTCATTCCGCCCTGAGGAAGAAGCTTGTTCAGCAGAGAATCACTGCCTGGGGTTCTGGCAGCCTAGGGGTGGAGGCACAGGGGCAATATTGGATCTTATGGTGGCCCAACCCTGGAGGCCTCCAGGCTCAGGGATGGGAGGTGCCCT
This sequence comes from Heterocephalus glaber, assembly GCF_000247695.1. The sequence goes on from NW_004624906.1 coordinate 2,676,449, forward strand.
GTGCTTAGTCCCAGCTGCTAGGAGGGAGCAGGACTGCCTGGACTCAGGAGCCTTCCCTCTCTCATCCCTTCCCAGGGAAAGGCCTGCTGGTTCTTGAGGGGACCAAGTGGTTCCAGCACCGCAAGCTTCTCACACCTGGCTTCCATTATGATGTGCTAAAGCCCTACATTGCTGTGTTCACGAGCTCTGCAAACAACATGCTGGTGAGCTCCCTGTGACAGGCTGCTGGAGCTGTAGGCTACTGGGCCAGCCCTCTGCTCCCTCGTGGGGAGGGCAGATGGCACAGGGAGGATCCCTGCAGCCCTGAGTCCTCAGTCTTCCTGTAAGTGCAGTGCCAAAGTCCTGCTCTGCTGCCCATTGCTGTATGCCCCTACTGGCTAGTGCTGGAGCTCCTAGTGTGTGGGAAGGCTTGGTCCTTGTTTCTACCAGGGCACCAGGCCCTCTGTCTTGCCAAAACAAAGCGTTCCCGGAAGACCCAATAAGGTACCCAGTATTGGAGATTTGAGGATTATCTGTATTTGAGAGTATCAAGAAAGCCCTTCACATCTAAAAAGTGTCTCTTTTTCATTCTCTGCCTACCACTGTGTGGCTACAACTCATCTCTAAGAGGTATGTAAGTCAGACTTAGAGTCTCAGGGCTGGAGAATTCCCAGAACTACCCAGGCTGGTCTTTTCCCTTGCAGAAAACTCCACCCCAGAATGACTGCAGGCCTGACTTACACACACACACACACACACACACACACACACACACTGTGCTGGGGAACTCATCACCTCTCAGTCCTCCTGCTTGTTTATCTGGGCTGCCCTGACTAGGAGAAAGTGTCTGTGCTGTGGGAGATCTACCTGCTGATCCTGCTGCCTGAGTCTGATGCCCAGAGGCTGCCAAACCCCACATTCCAGCAGCAAGCAGGGCAGGGCAGAGACAGGGCTGGGTGTGGAGATGGGTTTGGTGGTGGAGGACAGGATGTGGGTCCTGAAGGGCAAGGTGGGGTGTCCACATTGCTTCCTATCTCTGGGATCCAGGACAAGTGGGAGAAAAAAGCTCAGGAGAATAAAAGCTTTGACATCTTCTGTGATGTGGGCCACATGGCACTGGACAGCCTCATGAAGTGCACCTTTGGCAAAGGAGACAGCGGCCTGTGCTACAGGTCAGGGGGTACCTCAGGGTGGACCATACTCCTTCCTCCCCAAAGCCAGCTCAGAGGGGAGAGCTGGCAGGGATCCTGGGCCGTGGTCGGAGAGGAGGCAGGGTCTTACCAGGCCTTGGTTGTGGTGGGGACACATCTGCTTTAGTGAGGGAGTTTAGGGAAAGAGAGGAAGCCCTGTGGTTGGAAGGACTGTGCCCCTGGGTCAGTGTTGGAACTGTCCTTCCCTCCACCCTTGCTGTACAGGGACAGCAGCTACTACCAGGCAGTGCATGACCTCACAGTGCTGATACAGCAGCGCATTGACTCCTTCCAGTACCACAACGACTTCATCTACTGGCTCACCCCACACGGCCGCCGCTTCCTGCGGGCCTGCCAGGAGGCTCATGACCATACAGGTGCACCTTCCTGGGGGGCCTACTGCTAGAAAGCCTGGTTCTTCCTCCTGGCCCCTCTGCATCCTGCCCATTTCAGGTCCTTTGCTCCCTTCTGGGCAGAGGATGGTTCCCAAGCAGTGACTCCTGTGCTCCTGACCTAGACCATGTCATCAGGAAGCGAAAGGCAGCCCTGCAAGACAAGAAGGAGCAGGAGAATATCCAGCACCAGAGACGCCTGGACTTCTTGGACATTCTCCTGGGTGCTCGGGTAAGACCCACTGTCCCTACCTGAGGGCTGCTCTCAGACGGGTCCTCAGACCATCCTGCTAGGACAGGGTATGTTGCCCAGCAGAAGGGGCTGTTAAGTAGTCCACCCTTTATCCAACAAATTTCTCTGCTTCTTGCCCCTTGACACACATCAATAAAGGTACAGAGGTTTAAAGTGTGTGTGGCTGGGCTGTGGCATTGGACACCTGGGAGACTGGGTCACATGGTGGTGGGCTGAAGACATTTCTAGACTTCTGAGATCCCCAAGTATCTTGACATTACAGCATCTTAGAATTGAGATTCCATTTATTCATTCTTTCATTTGGATCTTTCTTCCTGCACTCCATAAACTCACTGAGCACCTATGCTGAGTCGGTTCCTGTGTTAGGTTCTCCAGATAAAAAGACCTGGCCCTTGCCCACCAGGTCCTTACAGTCTACTGGAAGGGACAGTAGGTGGGTGGTGACAAGATGTCTTCCCCTGCTTGGTGCCATTCTGTGTGCCAAGTGAGCAGAGCTGACAGACGGGGCTGGGTAAGGTCACAGGTCATTTGGCCAGAGGGATCAGGGAGGGCATCATGGAGTAGGAGGCATCCAGGGTGGGCTTAGAAGAAGGATATGACCCTAGGGAAGGTTTTAATTCCCAGTCTGCAAAGCAGCTTTCACTCCCCCTTTCAGACCTGCTCTTGACAACTACCCTTCCAAGTTCTTGGCAATTACTCAAAGTCTTTGAGCCTTGCTGTTATGCCTCAATCCAGGATGAAAGCGACATCAAGCTGTCTGATGCAGACCTCCGGGCCGAAGTGGACACATTCATGTTCGAAGGTCATGACACCTCCACCAGTGCTATCTCCTGGTTTCTCTACTGCATGGCTCTGTACCCGGAGCACCAGCGGCGTTGCAGGGAGGAGGCCCATGAGATCCTGGGGGACCAGGTCTCCTTCCAGTGGTGAGTGAGGCTGAGGGGGAGCCTGACCCGTCCTGGTCAGCCCAGGAAGGGCCTGTGCCATCCTGGAAATAAGGTGAGGGTGCAGCAGTTGTCCTGCTCCCTCCCGTGCTTCAGCATTCTTGGGGGCTGAGTGACGGAGCCAGCCGTCACTAGACGAACAGTACCTGCGGAGAGGGGTGAGGATTAAGAAAAACAACACAAATTCGGGAGAAAAGAAAAGGAGAGGAGAGGGAGAGCCTTTTCCTTCCCACTTTATTGAGCCTCTTATATATCCTCTTTCATTACCCACAGCCTCCCTCCCTTCCTCCCCTCATGATCTCGTGACTAATTATTTTTACAGAGAAAAGGTCAAATATATCTTTACAATTCCGGGAATGTTACTTTCTTGTCCAGCAAACATTCAAATCTTCTCTATATTCGTTGTTTTCTTTACAAGTCAACATCCTTGTTTTTGTACCAGTTTCATATCCTGGCTCATTATGTTCTTATCTGGCTCAAGAATCTCAAAAAGCTCAGGGTTGTTTCAACCCTTCGCTCTCCACAGCTGAGTGCGGATATATCCTTTACCCCACTCCCCATAAAAGGAGCCTTTTCAGTGTCACGTAGAGAAAATTATCAGTTCCTCTGATAGAGAACAAGAATAACCTTCAGGGTTCTTGAACAGGGTAGGGAGGGCTAGGAGAGAAAGAGGAAGAAATGAGGGCTGAACAGAGAAAGGAGAGTCAGGAAAGGCAGGCCCTTGCCATCTGCCTTTGGCAGTACCCAGCCTCCAGATCTCACATCCGTCCCTCAAGTGAAGGAAGCAGACTGCTTCCCAAACTCCAGCACTTAAGAACCTGCAAATATTCCTCTGGTTTCTCAGCTCCAGACTGAAGTCCTGATCACGACCCAACACAATTCCAACCTGTCTGAGCCGGGAATCCTTATAGATGTCTCTCCTTTCACCTACACTACCTCCCTGTGCTCTCAGGTGTTTGTGTCCTGTCAGGCTCCTCCCTTCTGGGTCCTGCACTGCCTCCAGCATGGGTGTGAGGCACATAGCAGGGGTGCAGAAAACAGCTGTCACTGGAGAGATTTTAGATTCACTGCAAAGGGACCGACCTATAATTCCAGAATCTGACACTTAGAGGATGGAATCTCCATTACTCATTTTTATCGGTGAGATGTTGAAAAATTAGGCAAAGAGAGAACATTTACTATTAACATTTAATATTAATAATAAATTACATTTATTAATAAATTAAAACAGTTATTTTCCATTCTGTCTAGAACTTGAAGGAACTTTGAGGATGTTTATTTAATAAAATAGTACAATAAATGAAAAATCAGGACCAGGACATGAAAACTTGGAATTGTGGGTCTGAGCTTCCTCATGACAAAAGGAAAAAGAGAAAAAAATATATAAATTTATCATGATTCATCTATTGAACAGTTCACACATGTGTTAGTTGCTATTCTCTCATGTTGAGAAAAAATATCTGATACCCAAAATAAAAGAGGAAAGACTTTATTTAGCTCAGTTTGTAAAGGTTTCAGTCCATAATTGGCTGGCTCCATGGCAGAGTGGCACCTGCTAGAGGGGTGTCACAGAGGAGAAACAGTTCATGGTGCCCACGCAGTAGCAAAAGCAACAAGGGAATCTTAACAGTGTCTTTCTGGCCCCTTTTTCTTATCCTGACCATGGAGATTAGGGCAGTGCCAGACCAATCAGTAGACTGATTTAGTAATCACACACCCTTAATCCTAGCACCCTTAATCTTTGCATTGCACCATGAATCAAGCCCAGCATCACACACTCTAGATCCAGCCACCTCTGAAAAAGCATGAGTGGATGCTTTTGCCTCGACTATGAGTCATAGGCTATGACTGCATGAGGCTTTGGGGGGACATCTGGACACAAGCCAAAACAGTGCACACTGGTTGGTTCCTTTGATCAACATGTATCAGCTCCTGTCCTTTCCATTCCCTGCCTACATGGGGAGCTAAACAGAACCTCAGTAGTCCCTAATGGAGGCTTCTGTGTGGCACTGAGAGACAGAGAGGTGACCTTGACTTTGATAGCGGGGTGCACATACGTCTCCGGTCCTGTGCCTTCCCCTCTTAGCAGTGAAGGTGAGGGGAGGATGGAGGGATGTGGAGCCAGATCACTGGGTCTCAGCAGCCACCCTGTGTCCAGTCTTCCTTGGGCACTTGTAGCCTCTGACTCTTGGATGTATGCTGGTGCTGAGGGGGAAGGCAATATGGTGAATGTGATGTTGAGGCTGGGCCTCACCTTTTCGAGGATTCCATTGCTCACCATTCCCAACTGTCCTGTGTTGCTGGCAGGGATGATCTGGGCAAGATGACCTACCTGACCATGTGCATCAAGGAGAGCTTCCGCCTCTACCCACCTGTGCCTCAGGTGTACCGCCAGCTCAGCAAGCCTGTCAACTTTGTGGATGGCCGCTCTCTACCTGCAGGTGGGAGGGGGTGGGCTGAAGAGGGTGGAATCAGGGTCCTGTGGATGCTCCTTTGACACCTCTTGTGATGTTGTCCAAAACTTTGCACCAAGGGGGATGAGCTTAGGCTTTGTGTTCAGAGAGCCCTGTGTTCAAATCCTACCTCCACAATATATGAGTTAATTGCTCTGCCTCTAAAACTCCATTTCCTCTTCTATAGAATGGAAGTGAGAATGTACCTTTCAAGGGTTTTGTCAAAATTAAAGAGACACAGTTCAGCAAGGCTGTCCCATAGCACCACGCATATTCAGGTTGTGCCCTGGATAATTTCAGGGCATAAGTCACATAACTTGAAGTTAATGCAGAGCCATGTACAACATGTAAATCTGTATGTGATGGCTCCATAAAGAGTGTTTAGAACTATACCTAACATGTAGTAATCACTCAGTGAAATGGTAGCAACTACTCTTGATAGCATAATGTTATGAATAATAACTTCTTGAGAATTAGTAAATTGACAGCAGAAAGGTTGTAATATTTCCTACCTGTCCTACTTTATGGTGTGGTGTGTGTGGTTCATCCCTCCTTTTCGCTTCTTTTTCCATTCCATAAATGTCTGTGTCAAGTGCTGTGCTCACTTCTGCGGCTATAGGAACTGGACAGGATGATTATCAAAATACTTTGAGGAGTTGACTGTGGTCAAGAGCTTGAGGTCACTGGCAATGGTTAGACAGGGGCTAGTGCCCTGGTTAGGGAGGCACTAGGGCATTCAGGTCCTATGTGGAGGTGAGACTGTCTGCTCTAGGGCTGCATGGTCACCAAGCCTCTTTTCTGTCTCCAGGAAGCCTGGTCTCTCTGCACATCTATGCCCTCCATAGGAACAGCGCAGTGTGGCCTGACCCTGAGGTACCTCATTTCTGGGCCAAGATCAGACATCAGGGGGTTACGGGAACTACCAAATGCCAGGACCTGGTGGGTATTTAAGCAAAGCCTGTCTTCATAGGTCTTTGATCCCCTGCGTTTTTCTCCTGATAATGCATCTGGACGCCATCCCTTTGCCTTCATGCCTTTCTCTGCTGGGCCCAGGTAGGGAAAGGCCCCAAATTCCCAGGCCTTCAGGATTGAGGAGGAAGGTGGGGGGAGATATCATGAGGGAGATATTATTCTGAGGTATTCTGTGATGTTGGGTTTGTGGTTATCCTAAGTGCATGGAAAACTTCAGGGACATTCTTCTTGCTATTATATTCCTGCCCCTGGGAAGTGGATGGGTGGCAGTCATTCCAGGAGAGACCCCAAAGCAGAATCCTCATCATGCAGCTACTCAGTCCAGGCCCTCACAATGTTCTCAAGATCTCTTAAGCACAGGTCAATCAATCTATCAGCCAGTTATAGATCCAAAATGGTTACTGATTTTTGTTAGCCACTAAGAGCACTGAATTTCATCACTCTGGACACCTCACAGCCCAGTGCTTCTCTGTACTGCTCACTGCAGGAATTGCATCGGGCAGCAGTTTGCCATGAATGAGATAAAGGTGGTCACGGCTCTCTGTTTGCTCCGCTTTGAGTTCTCCATCGACCCCTTGAAGCTGCCCATCAAGATGCCCCAGGTGATTCTGCGCTCCAAGAATGGAATCCACCTCCACCTGAAGTCACTGGGCCCTGGGTCTGGGAAGTAGCTCTGCAGAGAACAAGGACCTAAGCAGCCCAGGCTCTCCTCCCTGCACACTACCCTTCTAGATGAATATGGAGTAGTTGTGGGTCCCTGCCTTCAGGAGCCTTATTGCTTGGGAGAGGAGTAGCCACTGGCATAGACAAGCTCCTGGAGGACAGTGCCACTCAAACATGAATGTCTATAAAATGTACTTGTTACACATATATTAAAGATCTCATTCATTCACTCAGTTGGTGAGGACCTACTCATCTCAAGAAACTTCATTTATCTCCTATAATTAGCAGTCTTTCTAAAATGTGGCAGAAGTGCACATGTGACGTAGTGAACACAGTCAAAGCTTTGCCGAAGGATTCATGGTTATGACTAGGTAGTGTGTAATTTGTGGGATGGCTCAGGGGATTGCCCCTCTTAGAGAGCTGTTTTTTTCCGTTAAGTTTATTGGTACATTTTAGGTATACAATACAGGTACATTCATCATTGGGATCTTATGTCTTTACATAATGTATCTTGGTTCTTATTTTTTCCCCCTTCCCCTGCCCTCCCTTCACACCCTCCACCCTTCCCTATTTACAAAAACTTTGTTTCCACTTTTTCCTCTTCTCATAGTATTCCTTTTCCCTTATTTCCTTTCCCCTACCCCTCTTACTTCCCCAACTCCTTTAGACCTTTTCTTCCCATTTCTCCTTATCTATTATACATTTTGATCCTTATTTACACTTTTAGTTTTTCACACCAGAGAAACTATTCAGTATTTACACATGTGTGTCCTATTTATTTCACTTAAGAGTATGGCCTCAATGTGCATCCATTTACCTATATAATTTCTCTAGTTTCTCATTCTTTATTGCTGAGTAGTACTCTATTTTATATAAAAAAACCCCTACATGTTCTTTATCCAGTCTCCAGTTTGCAATGAATAGCTTTGAGCACATGAGATTTT
>NW_004624906.1:2717345-2735507 GCF_000247695.1 Heterocephalus glaber
AATAAATTAATTAATTAAAAAAGAATATCCATACTGATTACTATAATGGTTGCATTAGTTTACATTCCTACCAACAATGTAGAAGGGTTCCTTTTCCCCCTCAGCCTTGCCATCATTTGTAATTATTAATTTTTTAATGATAGCCATTCTTTCTGGATTAAGATGGCATCTTACTGTTTCAATTTGCATTTCTCTAATGGCCTAAAATGTTGAATATTATTCATGTTTATATTGGCCTTTTGACTGGCCATTTGTACTTCTTCTCCTGAATAGTGTCTATTCATTTCATTTACCCATTTTTTTATTGGATCTTTGAATTCAGGAAGGGATAATTCTCAAAGTTCTGTATAGATTCTAGATATCAGTCCTTTGTCTTCTGAATAGCTGGCAAAAAAATTTTCCCATTCCATAGGTTGTCTCTTTATTCTCATTGTTGTTTCCTTTGTTGTGCAGAGGCCTTTTAATATGATATAATACTATATGTTGATTCTCGATGTTATTTCTTGCACAACTGGAGCTCTGTTCAGAAAGTCCTTGCCTGTGTCTATGTCTACCTATTCTATCTTCCACCAAATCAAGTGTTTCTGTTTTAACATTTAGGTCATTGGTCCATTTTGATTTTATTTTAATACATGATGAGATATATGAATCTAGATTCAATCTTCTTATTTAAAATTTTTTTCTTCATTAAATTTATTGGTACATTTTAGGTATACAAAATGATGACATTCATTATTGGGGACTTGTACCTTTACATGATATATCTTGGTTCTTATTATTTTTCCCCATTCCCCTAGCCTTCCTTCAACTCCTCCACCCCATGCGGGAGGGATTGGGGAAAGGAAAGAAGGGAAAGGAATAAATATGAGAAAAGGAAAAAACAGAAACAAAGTCTAGGTTCAATCTTCTGCGTGGGCACAGCCAGTTTTACTAGCACCATTTACTTGTACAGAAGGTTTTAAATTTAATGTAACCTTTTACTGATTCTTTCTGTATTATCTCTCTGATTATTTCTTATGCTATTGGAATTCCACTTAGGAAATCATTACTTTTGTCCAGGGACAAATCAGGATTGATTTGTCTATTCTGGGTATTTTATGATTTCATATGTATTTTAGGATCACTTTTTATTGTTCTGTGGAGAATGTTGGTATTTTAATAGGAATTGCATGAAGTCTATACATCACTTTTGGTATTATGGTCATTTTAACAATATTGATTCTGCCTACCCAGGAACAGGGGATGTTGTTCCATTTTCTAGTATCCTCTGCAATGTCTTTCTTCAGAATAATATAGTTTGAATTGTAGAGGTCTTTTACTTCCTTGTTTTTGTTGATTCCTAGGTATTTAATTTTTTAAAGCTCTTATGCATGGAACTATTTTCCTAAATTCTTTCTCAATAGGTTTATTATTGGTGTGCATGTACACTATTGATTTTTGCTTGTTTTTTGTATCCTGCCACCTTGCTGAATTTGTTTATTAGCTCTAAGAGTCTTCTGATGGAGTTTTTTTTAGGGGGGGCCTTCTACATAAAGGATCATACCATGTACAAAAGGAAGTAGTTTAACTTCTTCCTCTCCTACTCATTTCCCTTTCATTTCTTTCTTTTGCCTGATTACTTAACATTTTGAGTATTGAAGAGGAGTGGTGACAGTAGTGTTTATTACTAGCTTTACTGAGAAAGCTTTTGATTTTTCTTCATTTTGTATGATATCGCTTGTGAATTTGTTACATATAGCTGTTGTCAGTTTGAGATAAGGTGCTTCTACATCTATTTTCATTAGGTTTTTTTAAAAAATCATCAATGGATGTTGGATTTTTATCAAAGGCTTTTTCTGCATCTGTTGAGATGGCCATGCGCTTTTTGTCCTTGAGTCTATTTAGATGGTGCATTACATTTATTGATTTAGGTTGAACCATTCTTGCATTGTAGGGATGAAGCCAATTTGGTCAAGATGTATAATCTTTTTAATGATGTTTTGAATTCTGTTTGTAAGTATTTTATTGAAGATTTTTGTATCTATGTTCATCAATGATATTGACTTGTAGTTTTCTTTTTTCATCTTTTGTTGAGTCTTTATGTGGCTTTGATATAAGGGTAAGTCCACCTTACAGGAATGTGTTTGGCATCATTCTTTTTCCTTTCTGTTTACAGAAGAGTTTGAAGAGTATTGTCATTATTCTTTTCTGAGGTTCTGGTAAAATTAATTGGTGAATCCATCAGGTCCTGGAGTTTTCTTAGTTGATAAATTTTTTACTAATGCATCAATTCTATTGTTTGTTATTGGTCTGTTCAGAGATTTTATAACTTCTTTCTTAAATTTTGGTAAGCCATATGTGTCTAGGAATTTATCCATGTGTTACACATTCTCCAATTTATTGGAATACAAGTTTTCAAAATAGTTTCTTTTTTCTTTTTCTTTTTCCTTTTTTTTTTTTTTTTTAGAAAAGGCCTTACTATGTAGTTCAGCCTGGCATAGAACTCACCATGTACCCAAAACTGGCCTCAAACTCGTGGCGATCCTCTTGCCTCAGCCTTCCAAGCGCTGGGATTACAGAGGTGTTTACCACCATTCCTGGCTCAAAATGATTTCTTATAGTCTTCTAGATTTCAATGATGTGTATTGTAATTTCATTCTTTTCATTTCTAATTATGTTAATGGAGATCTGTTCTTTCTTTTAGTAAGTTCAGCTAAGGACTTATCAATCTTACCCTTTCAAAGAACCCACTCTTCCATTCATTGATTCTTTGAATTCATTTTTGTCTCCATTTTATTCATTTCCTTTCTGACCTTTATATTTTCTTTCCTTTTACTAGTTTTGAGTTTCAATTGTCCTTGTTTTTCTAGGACATCATTAGGTTATGTATTTGGGATCGTTTTATTTTTCTAATATAGGCACTCACAGCTATGAACTTTCCTTTTAGGGGCTTACATTGTGTCGCATAGATTCTGCTATTTTGTATTTCCAGTGCCACTTGATTCTAGGAATTTTAAATTTTCTTCCTGATTTTTTCTATGATCAATTGATTATTCAGAAGTGTATTATTTAGATTCCATGTGTTTCTGAAGCGTCTGTGTTTTGTGCTGTTGATAACTTTCATTCCGTTGTGATCTGATAGGATGCAAGAAATTCATTCCATTCTTTTGCATTAATTGAGGCATGTGTTATGACTTAAAATATGGTCTATTTTAAAGAAAGTTCTGTGGATGGCTAAGAATAATGTATATTCTACTGTTATTGGATGAAAAACTCTGTAGATATCTGTTAAATCAATTTGGTCTGTGGTTTAGTTTGACTCTGTTGTTCCCTTGGTGATTTTTAGTCTGGTTGACTTCTTTGTGAACATAGGGTGTTAGAGTCCCCCACTATGATTGTATTGATCTACATTAAACATTTTCCTGTGGCCAGACAAAATAACAGACACACAAATCTTGAAGGATAAAGGCTTTATTTTCACTCATGGCTTTAGTCCAAGGTCGATTGGCTCCAAGGCAAGAACATCATGGTGAAAAGTCCTGGTAGAGGAAAAGTGTTCATACTGCTTATACTGTGCTGCAGATATCCATGGGTTTAAATTTATTCCAATGTATGTAAAATTTTATGCCTCAGGTAAGGTATTTTTATAGTCAGTGCAATAGTTTAGGCTGTTGTGTTTATGAAGCTTATCTCCATTTCTGTTTTCCACTAGGATTATTTGTCATTATGTACTGGCATCTATTCCTAGGCTCTTGTATTTGTTCATTTTTCCACTACTTTTAGTGATAACACTGTTTTCTATCAAAAGATGGCATAATATTAATATCTTTGATAACTTTTCAATAAGTCTGTTTCAAGAGTGTTTATTTTCTGTATAGGATATTAATTCTTATTTGCGTGCCAATGGATTCTAAGACAGCTATAATGTTTTGGTATTTATTAGATGGTTTACATCAGTGTATGCATTAGGAAATAAGCTTCCTTCCCCACAGATATTGGCAGGACACAAATTGTTATTTAATGGGAAGCATTCTGAGTCATCCACTAGTTACAAAAAGAACACAAAGACCAGTAGTAGAGACTAGCTGACCACCCAGATGAGGAAATCAGAAAAGACACATTACACTTGATTCCTAGGCCATAAATGGAGAAAATGAGATGCCTTTTGCTCCACTACCACTTTGTTTCCTTTTACTTAGGGGGCAGCTTCTGTAAGCCTCTGTGTTTTCTTTTTCCTCACAGTTCAGTAATTCTTGGTTGTTTTCCCTTGACTCACCTCTTGAATGCATACTATGCAACTGGGATAGGTTTCACCCTTAGACACTTAAGAACAAATACAATAAAACCTCAACTTGACAGCATAATTCATTACAGAAACATGCTTGCAATCCACGGCACTTATATATCAAAGCAAATTTCCCCATAAAAAATAATGGAAACTCAGATGATTCATTCCACAATCCCAAAATATTCATATAAAGATGATTAGCTAAATGGATGCATATTGAGGCCATACTCTTAAGTGAAATAAATAGGACACACGTGTAAATACCGAATAGTTTCTCTAGTGTGAGAAACTGAAAGTGTAAGTAAGGATTAAAATGATTAAAATGAATAACTGATAATTTGAAATAGGAAAAGGTCCAAAGTTGTAGGGGTGGTGGGAGGGGAAGGGGAAAGGGAAGAAGGGAAAGGAAAAATTATGAGAAAAGAAAAAAAATGGAAACAAAATCTATGTAAATAGGGAAGGGTGGAGGGGGTGAAGGGTGCACAGGTAATGGAGAAAAAATAAGAACCAAGATACATCATGTACAGGTACAAGCGCCCAACAATAAGTGTAAATGTATTGTATACCTAAAATGTACCAATAAAAAAATTTAAAAAGTATAAAAATAAAAAATAAAAAAAGATGATTGCAATACTGTAATATACTTCAAAATAATAAAAATACAAAATACAAAGAAAAGTAAACAAATTACCCTGCACTTACCTTTGAAAACCTTTGTGGCTGGTATGAGGGAGACAAGAGAGAAAGAAAGGGTATTGTGTAGGATGATTTTCACTGTCACTAATGGAATCACTGCTATGAAGTCAGTGGAATCTTTTTCTTTTTATGCAACTTTAACACGGAATCTATCCAATGATCCTTGCTTTTGCCTCCTTTTGAGGATTTCGCAGAAATGTGACTCTGCATTATTGTTAAATAGATTCATCACTCACACAGCTAAAAAATATTGCACTGTTTCACGTATTTTGCATCTCTCCCTAATCTCATTTGAAGTGAGTGTTTTGTCTTCCTTTTTCTCCTTCTTCTCTGCAGATGAGATCTCTTCCATAACCTCTTGCTATTGCGAGATGATCATTCACTATTCTGGTTGGGAGGAGAAAGAGAATCAAAGACAGACAGACATACCGGGAGATAAAGAGAGGAAACAGAGAGAGAAAGAGGGGGAAAGAGAGGGAGAGGGAGGGGGAGAACTACTGGCTCAGCTATGATTGTGACTCTTGGTGTCATGTACTACTTATATTGCAAGACACCACTCATTTATCAAGTTAAAATTTATTAGAAATTTATTTTTTGTCTTTCAGGACACTCACAGAACAAGTCACTCACAATCCAAAGTTTTACTATATTTATTTTCTTTTGTAATACTACGTGGCCCCAATATAAGTTCAGAGATCAAGAGAATTGGCCCCAAATTGGAAGCACTTAATTATTAAACTATACTTAGTTTTGCAAAAAGACACGAAAATGATGAGAGTCCAAGTCCTTTTTTCTCTACAAGATAATCCTGACTTATGTTCCCAATGTAAATTAGATCTTGGTGCAGTGGCACTCAAGAGTAAAATGGAAGCTCCTTGTTTGGGTGATTTTTCATCTCACAAGCCACATCCTAACTGGGGGGATGGCACTAATGCTTAGAACACAGACAAAAAGGGACCTATTCCCCCTTACACATGGTCCCATCAGCAAATTCTATAGCTCCACCAGCACACATGTGCTCTCTTCAGAAGTTTTGGGTGAATTTGGACCAGTTAGTGCTCAACATTTCTCTGTGAAAAATCTTAAACAAATAAAACAGGATTTGCATATTTTTTTCAGATGATGCTAGGAACTATACAGAAGGCTTTTGACATTTTTTAGTAGTTATTAACTGTGTTAGAATGACATCAATGTTATTATGGTACAGATTCTTACAGACTCAGAAAGATCACAAGTAATGGTAGGAGATCTATGCTATGGTGCTGAATTACATATTTTGGATAAGGAATATCCAATAGGACCGAGGTTGTCCTAATAGATATTTCTAAATGATATTAAAATGGCTATGATAATATGTATAAATGCAGATGCCCACTATCACCACTTCTGTTCAATATAGTTCTGGAAACATTAGCCACAGCGATTAGAAAAGAGACAGAAATAAAAGGAATAAAGATAGGAAAGGAAGAAGTTAAACTGTCATTATTTGCTGACAATATGATACTTTACATAGAAGACCCAAAAAACCCCACCAAAAGACTTCTAGGCTTAGTTGACAGATTCAATAGAGTAGCTGGATATAAGGTCAACACTCAAAAAACAGTAGCCTTCTTATACACAAATAACAGACTCACTCAGAGAGAAATCAGGGAAACAATCCCCTTCACAATAGCACCCAAAAAAATGAAATATCTAGGAATCAATCTAACAAAGGAAGCAAAAGACCTCTACACTGAAAAATGCAGACATTTTATAATCGGCATTCTAGTAGGGCTAAAAGCCAGTAAAATCAAGCTAGGAAATCACACTAAACTAGCTACTAGGGCCCAATGAAAACCTAAGAGAATTCTTTGAACAACCTAATGAAACTATGAAGAAGCACACTATGACTGGCTCTTACTCGTATGAAAGCCAAATAACTTCTTACCTGGTCATCTTCAGATATGAGAAAATCACACAAAAAAATGTCTGTGAGACCTATAACTCACATTAATGACCTACTAAGTACTGCTGATTCTGTATTTTTATAACTGGGACATAGAGGAGGAACAAAGAGGGAACAATGAAGCTAAAACTAAATGAGAATGAGAGGATCCAAATATGCAGAGCTTCTCATTGTATTATAGGACTACCAAATATTACCTTTGGGCTCTTTCCCTAAGGAAAGTAAGTTAATGCTAAGTGCCATGTCTGCTAGCAACTGGGTCGCTAAAAGAGAGACTACACTAATGCCGGGCAACTTCCTAAGACACCTTGCCCTAAATGTAGTAAAACAGGACCCTGGAAGCCCTACTGTCCTACAGATCAAAGGAACCTTGTCCAGAGTCTCAATTGTTATCCCTGGAATGAAGATGCCCAAGGTTCCAGTTGGCCTTAATGCAATTACCACCATCAGTGGGATAATGAGATGTTGTAGGTAGAATCATAAGCTTCCTGATCAACAATGGGGCCTCTTATTCTGTTCTTACCTCCTATTCTAGGCAGCTGCTCATGGCTTATGTTGTTTTATGGGCAGCAGTGGAACTCAGGTGACCAAATGCTTTATCCTTCTGTGCTACTTACGGAATAGTTTTCTACTTACCAGTGCTTTTTTGTTAATGCTCAAGTAGCCCATACTTTTACTTGGCTACAACTTATTAAAGAAGAGAGGATCAAATAATTTTTGGCTCACCCAATAGCCCCACAGTTATGACAGTGGTTGCCTCTCCCAGCAGTGTTGACAATGAGTTTGTCCTTACTGACCTTTATATTGAGTCCAAGGTATGAGCCACTGACACATCTGGTTGATCTATTATTTTCATCATGATAGTAATTAAATTAAAATACATACATCTCCACACTGTAAGCAGTATTTTTTTTTACCTGAAACCCAAGCAAGGCTACAGACTCAAATAAGTTCCTTTGCTATGGGGTTTTAGTGCCTTGTCTGGTACCTTGTAATACCAAATTTTAGATGTCAAGAAAGAAGCCCAATGGTGATTACCACTTAATGCAAGATCTCCATGCTATAAATGAGGCCATTATTTTTATACATCCAGTAGTCCTTTATTCCCATACTCTCCTGAGCCAAATTGCTTCGAGTGCCCAGTTGTTTATAGTCCTAGACATTAAAAATGTAGTAAGTCCCCAACTTACAAATAAGGTCCATTCTAGGAGAATCTCCATAAGTTGGATTCATTCATAAGTCCGACAAAGTGAGTCTTATACAACTTCAGCACAAATATACAATGTACAGTTTATAGCATTGCACTTCCTAGCAGTCTCCTTCACCTCACCACTGCTTTTCTTCTTGCTTCCGAATGTCCTGAACTCTGAGCACTGTACTACTGTACACTATTGCCCTGTACAGTAAGTACACAGCAGCACAACTTTCACAATGTCCAGCAGACATGTGAGCTACTTCTGCGATTTGTTCACATCTATAAATGTCCATAATGTGAGTTCCATGGATATCTGTGAAAGTTAGCAACTCAAATGTTCGTAAGTCAAGGACTTACTGTGCCTTCTTTTGTATCCCAATAGCACTTGAATCCCAATTCCTTTCTGCCTGTAAAAGGACTAGTGAGCTGGGTTGGACCAAACAGGCTAGTTGGACTTCACTTCCTCAAGGATTCAGGGACAGACTCCATATTTCTGAACAGGTGTTAACCAAGAACATAAGTAACCAAACTTTATTCACTGGGGGCTATTATTTAATATGTGGATGATCATTTTATTTGTTCTTTTTCTCTTATGCTTCTGCTTGGACATCTGCCACATGACTAGGTGCATGGACTGGGGGCCATGGGAGCAAGTGTGGCACTTCATCAGCCCACAAGTCACAGACCTAGTTGAGGATAGCGTTGGCTCCAGGTGCACAGAAGGACACAACAAACATCAAAATCCTCTTGAATAAATACACCCCTGAGGCAGACAACCTACTATTGACTAGCAGGACTTGGCAGCCACATAGCAACACCTTGCTCAGTGGGTTTGGAAAGACGAGAGCCCCAATTGTGACAATTCCTACCCTAAACCTGGTGGATTCCAATATTACAGGTCCTGAAAAGGAATTTTACCCATCCAAACATGTCAGAGAGGAACTTTGGGGGCTCACTTCTCTTTTTGTGTTTTCTTTTTCCTCCTCTTTTTTTCTTCATTTTCTTGTCTGTTGTTTTTTATATTACTTTTACTTAATTTTATTTACTGTTATATCCTTATTTACTTTATTTATTTATTTATTTATTTTCCTTTATTGGGGATCATACCCAAGACCTTGCACTTGCCAGACAGGTGCAGCACCATTGAGCTAAATTCCCAGCCCAGTATTTACTGTTTTATTCTTCAATTGGGTTTTTATTCCACTTTTTTCTTCTTCTTTCTCATTTTATCTGCCTTATTTCTTTTTAAAAATCATCTGCTTCTTTCACTTTTACCTTTCCCTACCCCTCAATATGTTATTATTAATTTATAAACATTTACTTATTTTTAATCTTTTAGTTTATGATATATTATTGCTGCTTTCTTTTCTATTGTTATTGGTGGTATAGTTTCATACATATATTATTGGTATATACCTGCAATACATAATAATTATAATCATCTTGGGGAATTGATACACATACATACCTCATCTTAATCATTTTAATTCACCTTTCCTTCTGCATCCTTTCATCTCCATCCCAAATCTCCTTCTCATATCCATAGTTTGTACCTTCTTATTTTTCACAATCTTTATTTTACTTTGCTCTTAAAATTATATTTTGGATTTCTCATATAAGAGAAACCATAAGATATTTAACTTTCTGTATCTGGTCTATTTCACTTTGTATTATGGTGTCAACATCCGTCCATTTTCCTACAAATAAATCAAATTTATCTTTCTTTATGGCTGAGTAGTACTTCATTGTGTATAAATATTACACTTGAAAAAATTCATTCATCTATTGGTGGACATATAGGCCACTTCCAAGATTTAGTTATTATGAGTTGTGCTGCTGTAAACATGGGTAGACATAGATAACTGTGACATGATGTCTTTAGCTCTTTTGGGAAGATACCAAGAAAAGAAATACCTGAGTCAAATGGAATTTCTAGTTTTAGATTTTTGAGGGATCTCCATACTAATTTCCACAGTGGCTGTACAAGTTCACATTAATACCAGCAATGTAGAAGGGTTCCTTTCACCCTGCAGCCTTGCCCACATTTGCAATTTCTTTTTTTTTTTTTTGCTTAAATTCTTTTATTGGTACATTGTAGGTATACAATACATTACATTTATCATTGGGTACTTGTACCTGTACATTATATATCTTGGTTCTCATTTTCCCCCCTCCCTGTCATCCCTTCACCCCCTTTACACTTCCCTATTTACAAAGACTTTGGTAGCTATTCTTTCTGGAGTAAGATACAATCTCAGTGTTGTTTTGATTTGCATTTCTCTAATGGCCAAAGGTGTTGAACATTTTTTCACATACTTATTGGCCATTTGAACTTCTGAGCATGCAGATGGAATCCAAAAACAAGCAAGATTATACTCATATCTGACAAAGCAGACTTCAAGACAAAATTACTCAGAAGAGACAAAGAAGACCACTACACACTGGTAACAGGAAAAATACACCAGGAAAATGTAACAAATGTAAATATATGCACTGAAAACAAGTGAACCCAAGTTCATAAAACAAATACCATGTTTTATAAACACCGATAGACCCCATTACAATAATAGTGGGTCACTTAAATACTCCGCTTACACTAATAAATGGGTTATCCAGACTAAAAAAAATATCAATGAAACACCAGAGTTAAACTATACCATAGTTCAAATAGATTTAGTGGACATTTACAGAACATTCCATCCAACAGCTAGAGAATATATATTCTTTTTTTTATTAGTACATTTGCAGTACATAGTGATTACATTTATTGTGGGGAGTTAGTAGATGTACACAATACATCCTAATTTTTCTTTTTTATTTTTTTCTCATTTCCTATCTCTTCATCCCTCTTGCTTCCTCCAACTCTTGGCCCCCTTCCCATTTGCAAGAACTCTATTTTCATCATTATTTATTCCCATCAAATATTTTTTCTATTCCCCTTTCCTCCTCTTCTTCCCCCTCCCTCCCTGTCTTGTTTCTCCACTCATTTGAAAAAGATCTCCCTACTGTCTATCTATCTATCTATCTACCTATCTATCTATCTATCTACATATCTATTATTTTTCTCCCCACCCAAGGTCAGTTAAACCAATATTCAGGGAGTCATCAAAGATGGACAGGTTTGATGAAACTCCTTCCTCTGAGGGGCCAACCAAGGAGACAGGTGACTGCTAAGGGACTGTCCTTTGTTGGAGAAGCTACTTGAGATCTGAAATCCTCTCCCAGGGGCTGACCCATTTGCTTACTTGGGAGTCTTCCAACCCTGGAAGGATAGGTGTATACTCCTTGAGCCTCCTGAGGAGCCTCCTGAGGAGCCTGACGTCCCTATGAATGAAGCAGGTGATTGGTGACCAAGCAGCTGGGTTCTCTTTCTATATCTCAATGAGTCTATTAAGAACAGGGTCCCTGAGGCCCTCATGCCAGACCAGATCAGAAATTTCTCCTCCTCAGCTCAAGATGGGCTCTAGGTGGAACCTATTATGAAAAATCTAGGGTGGGAAATGTTAAACCTTGAATAAAATGGAGACCTGGCCTTTTTCCCTGACAGGTGTGTCTTCCTTTGAGCTCGCAGAGAAGAATCCATTGTCTAAATACAGCCACAATGGGAGGCTCAGAAGCTAGATTGATGTGGGGCATCTGGGGTCATAAGGTAAAGCCACCTGGAAGGGTATGCTGGGTCAGGCTGCCATGAGATCCTGATACCACAGGGCAGATATCAATTCATCTTCCTTCAGAGGGGACTAAGGCGCAACCTGTGTCTCTTTCCTTCCAAGAAAAGATAAGCACTCCATGTGACATTGGAAACTTTATTACAGGGAAGGGGGAGATAGAGACATTTAAATGAGATATAATCAGGTAGCCAGAGACCATGGAGGAGAGATTTAAATGGAGAGATTGGGTGACAGTCTGGGTGGGAGAATGGATAGGCTGAATAATGGCATCCCAAGATATAGAGATCCTAATCACAGGACAACTATGAATATGTTCTTATCATACGTATTATTGCAGTGGGTACAATGTGATCACAAAGATCTTTATTAATAGATAAGTGATGGGAGAAGACATAGAGAGATTTGAAGATGCTGTAGAATTTGAATATTGAGGAAAGGTCTCCAAGCCCAGGAATGCAGCTTTGCATGATGGAAAAGGAAAGTGAAGGCACACCAACAGCTGTGGAGGTAGCATGGCCCTGCAATTACTTTGGATGTATCTCAGTAAAACACATATTATAATTCTGATCATGAAAACTATAGAGGAGATTTTTGTCCCTTAAAGCCACTATGATTTTTTTCTAATTTGTTATACCAGCATTTGGAAGCTCATATAAGGACAGTCAAGCAGCAGAAAGGAAAAAGAAATTTAGAGGGTCAGGCTCTTAAAGAGAAGGCAAATAATCAGGGGTTAGATGGACAGAGATGCAGGCAGATGGGAGACATGTAGACAGACAAGCAGATGGAGAAGATAGGAGAGTTAAAAGCAGACCTCCAGGAAGATGGGAAGCACAAGGGCAGGCTGGTAAGACAGTGGGAGGATAGAAGGAAGGATGTGGAGGAATGGATTGGAACAGGGACAGGGAAATGGGATGTCAGGCAGGAGACTCTCAGAGCTGTCCTCGTCCCCACCAAGAGTATTTCATTTCAGCTTCCTGAGATGCAGGTAGATCCCATTCTTGGACTTCAACACAATTCGTGCCATAGGCAGTGGGATCCTGGTGGGGTCTGGCAGCAGCTCAAAGCGGAGCAGGGTCAGGGCCACAGCTACCTTCATCTCATTCATGGCAAATTGTTTACCAATGCAGTTCCTGAGCCAGGAAGGGACAGTGAAATGAGAAGTTACCCTAGGCCCTGTTCAAAGATGGACAGGCTCTGGCCCCAGCCCAGAGCTGGGCATCCAGGTTGCACCTTCATGAGCCCAGATCAACCCCTTTCCTCTCACTCAAACTTCTATTCCAGGCCTTGGTTCATGCTCTCTTGACCTTTGTCAATTCCCACCACTCTTTCAAGGCTCTCCCTGACCCTCCTCTGCTCTCAGAGGCATGAAATCTCCTTTAGGACAGAGTCAGTGGTCTAAGGGACAGAGTCCTACCACATGGTTAGTTCACTTCCTCACTAAGGGTCTTTGGTTTCCTAATGTGGAGATCACTAATCAGTGTCACACAGGGAAGAGTGGGCTACACTCCCTAGGATCACTGTCTCTGTGGACAAAACATCTACATTTGTAAGAGCAATCAGGTGTCAGTGGAGAGGTTCTTAGGATGAGGATCCTTAAATTGAACCCCATCTGCCTTTCACTCAATAATCAACATCTTGCCTTCCATTTATCCTCACTGAACAGCAGCATCAGTAGCCTTCTAATTTTACTTCAGAAGTGTCCCTGCCTGCCATCTTGAGTTTTCTCTTCTAGAATTCTCTTGTGTGCATCTCCCCCACCCCACTGGCCTTCCCATGCCCTCCATCAAGCAGGACTGTGTCCAAATATCTCAGCTACATCACCCCTTCTATGGGCTGTCAACTCACCCACTTTTTGCCTGTCCAACACTACATCCTTGATCACATCAAAGTCATTGAGTAAATCCTCTCTCCACCTCTGCCTGAACATCCTCAAGGCTCAGGTCAATGACCACCTGGCCTCCACCCATCTCCCACCATTCCTCTCCCCACTGGGCCCCCAATGAACCATCAGTGCTTTCTTCAAGGACACACCACAATCCAGGGGCTGGGACAGTGTCGGGAACCTGGAACATTCCACATGACAGAGTGAAAGAATGAGGCAAGGAATGAGATTTGTATTGTATATAGGTGTCTAATTCTGTAATGCACCTTTTTGTTCTACTTATTGAAGCAGGGGAAGAATCCTCCCACTCTATGTTCCTATTTCTTAGCATAGAACTTGGCACAGATAAATGTACTTTCAAATACTTTTGTATTTTCATGAAAGTAGTTGAACTGAAATAAAATAAAATGCAAAGGAATACACAGAGGGCAAATTTTTCTAGCTAGTAATTGAGCTATCTCATACTCTCCTGTCCTCCAATGATAGTGTCAAGATTTCTATCTAATGCATAAAAGGGAGCATTCAAACTTAGGGAAACTTATCCTAGAAAACTGGTTTCTGGAAAAACAACATACTTAAAGCCTTTTCTGTAAAAGTTTATGCACCATGGTGAAATTCACAGAATTGATTCAGAAAAATCTTCTTTGCATTAATCATTTACAAGTATCTTACCAATGTGTATTCCACAAGATGAATCCTACAGCCCTCATGATATTCAGAGCAACCACTTGGCATGTGCTGATCCAGCTCAGCAATTATTTCAGGCGTTTTTGTTACTGTATATCCCAGTATAGGCTGCCGTCATAACTAAGTTGTGAGTTTTCTCTCAGAGGCAGGTTAGTGGCTCATTCTTATGTTTTTGTGAAAGTGAATGTGTAGCGATCCCTTGTCACTTACAGTATCTTTCTGACTGAGTTAGCTGACACAGATATGTAGTATCAATATGAGGTAAAATTTTGGGAGCCAGAAGTTCAAAATGTGTGATACAACATTCACTATTGTCCATTTCTCTATACATAATGGACAGCAAACTTTCAGACATGTGGCTTCAACAGTAGCACCAGTGAGACTGGTGGAATTCTAAATATATATATGAACATTTCAGTGGTTCATTACAGTGACTCATGAATTAAGAAGAAAAGGTAGTGGGTTGCGCTGAGAATATGGGAAGGGATAGAGTCAACCTTTGAGATGCCTAGTAGTTGGATAAAACTAACACTTGAAGGCTAGCTTACATGAAAAAATCTAAGTCTTAAAATTCAAACTTCAAAAGTGAGTAAAACACCTACATAAATACATAGAAGTTTGAAACATGTACTGACATGAATTTTTGCCTGGCTGCTGGGAAGACCAATGTGTGAAAATCTCCATGGTGTGTCCTAAAATGCCACATTTCTTTTAGACACAGACTTACCCACATGATGCCTCTTACCCTCAAATGCAAACAAAGGTATACCTGAAGATGCCACATAGAAACCTAGAGGGTCACAAATATCAGATATGTGCCAAGAGGAACCCCCCCCCCCACACACACATTAGCACACACAAGATGCCATACCTTGATCCTCCTGAGAAGGGCAGGAATGAGTGGCTGTGTTGGGTAGAATCCACTGCAAACCGAGAAGGGTCAAACACCTGAGGAGAGATAGCCAAGGCCAGTTCAGAGAGGAGTCAAGCTCTTGCTTCTAAACCATAAGGAAAAGGGAAGCCCAGAGGTGGGAGCAGGGAGAGCAAGAGGAAAAAAAGGGGAGATTCATTCTGACAAGTCACCCCCTCCACTCCTCCAGGGCCCTCATACCTCTGGGTTTGGCCACACCTTTGGACTGTGGTGAA
This sequence comes from Heterocephalus glaber, assembly GCF_000247695.1. Next base: position 2,732,835 of record NW_004624906.1, read on the forward strand.
GGGTATAAATGGAAAGTGAGACGATGATACCTGTTGGGCACAGGTAGGAGACAGAGAGAAGATTGATTACATCCAGGAGGTAGGCCCATGGCCTCATGGCCATGTAAGGGACATATATACAGAAAAAGCTTCGGGGAGGCAAATCATCACTTTTAGCAGGATGATATTATTATGGGGAACAAGGGTGGCCATGGCAAAGCACTTATAACAGGCGAGGAGCAAAAAATGGTGAACTGATAAACAAGAGGAAAAAAGAACTGGAGCATCACTGCTTATGACAACTCAAATTCATCAAATCCTGTCCAGGAGCCATTGCAAAAAATACATTAGCTCCCTCACTATACACAAACATCCTCCAAGAAAGACTCTGTTTTATATCATTTTTCAGATCAAATACTGAAATCTCAGTGAGACTGATGATCTTCCCCATGGTCACACATGATGGATGTGGCAGGTCTGGGATCAGACTCAATGCTGAATGAGCCCATGGGTGATTTCTCTCCACAAGGGGCCTCAGATCATCAGCTGCTCTCTTCAATTAACCCAAGGGTGCTTCAGAGACTGGACCACATTTTGTGCATGACATGGGAATCCATAATCTCCCATATTTGCTTTCATAAATGGAAAGAGCCACATCACCTTAGCTCTTACCTTATTCTCTCTGCTCCACACAACTCAAGGAATGGGAATTTCAGGGTTAATGTCCTGAGGCCAATATTTAATCTAGAGCTTCGCATTGACTTGATAAGATGTTGATGAATTCAAGCTCTGGATCAAGAGTTTCATAAGCCCTTTTCTAACTTCAAGGTAAAGGTTCAATCTACTGATGGGGAAAGAGAGACTCTGCACGGTTCAGAACTCCTGAAGGACATATGGACTTCCAATCTTCCCTTGTCCCTGTTGGAATCCTAAGTGAGTCTAAGAAGGTCATACCTTTGGGTAAGGAGCGTCCATCAGGGAAGGTGACAGGTTTGCTAAGCTCTCTGCTCACACTTGGTACAGGTGGATAGAGCCGCAAGGCCTCCTTGATGCACATGGTCATATAGGGCATCTGGTCCAGGTGTTCCCTGGAATGAAGCTCATCTTGAAGGGCAGGAAGGGTCCAGAAATCCCAAAGTCTTCCCCTACAAAAAAGGCTGTATTCTCCCACACCTTGAGCTATTACTCACCAAGTGATAGAGGCTTCATCCCCCAGGATAGTCTGGACCTCCTCCCTGCACTTCTGTTGATGCTCAGGGTGTGCAGCTAGAGCATAGAGGATCCAGGAGATACCACTGGCTGTGGTATCATGGCCCTCAAACATGAATGTGTCCACTTCAGCACGCAGATCCTTATTAGAGAAGCCATTTCCATCATCCATCTGGGGGCAGACATGGGTAAGCAATCAGAGTTTGTCCCTCACTTTGTGCTTCTGGGCAAAGGCTTAGGCCTCTCCCATACACACTCACTTTGGCGAACAGGAGGATATCCAAGAAATCCAAGCGCCTCTTTCTCTTGATCTTCTCTAGCTCTCTCTCATTCTGCAGCTGAGACTTCCTCTGCTTGATCACTCGGTCTATTGCAGGACAGAGGTTACCAGATAGAAATGAGAGCTACAGCAACACAGAGTGGCCCCATATGTCTGCCCCTCTACCCCATCTAGAAGCCCTGCAGAGTTCAAGGTGTGTGTGGGTGTGTGGGTCAGGATTTGGGAGACTAAACTACCATTTGATGTAGGTCAGGTCTCACTGCAGGAGCACACCCATGGAGCCTGTCCCATCAGAGCACACCCATTGAGTCTCTATCCACCTCTACCAAATGTTTTTCATTCAGCATCACCAATGAGAAGGTCTCATTCAACATCACCAATGAGAATGCACAAGTAATCCCCTGCATACCACCTGAAACACTAATATCACATTTTGTAAGTGATGTACCAACATAAGTGTGTCCCAGGTCCTCCAGGACCACAAGTGACCCTGGCTCCGCCTGAGGGGTCATGGCCAACTCTATTGGTCTGAGCCTGGTAGAGGAGGGGAAACGGGAGATAGAACCTGTGTGCTCATGGGCAAGCTTGCAGGCTTGTTTGAACAATTGGCCATTTGAAGACAAACTGTAGATGATGTCACTCTGTTGAAAAACGCTCCTAATCCGGGAAAAACTCAGATCTTTTAGGTCTTCAATGGCTTGGATGTAGGAGCGAGAATTCCTGAGAAAGAAGATGCAGAACAGATTGAACTCAGAAGAGGCCTGATCTGGATGGATGTAGAGTGGTGATTCTGTTAATGGTGGGGACACAAGATACCGAGGCACATGTTATTTCTGTTTTACAATCCTTGTGACTCTCAGATCCTTAGAACATGGCATAAATATCCAGGCTTCCAGTCAAGCTAGGGATCAAGGGTCTGTCACTGGGGCCAGTGTTGAATCTGGTCAGGATTTAGAGTTGGCCCAGGGCTGGAGTCAGAATCTTGCTTTGTGTGGAGATGGACATTCAAGCTGTCCCACCTCTCTTTCAGTAGTAAAAAGAAGTTGGGTCTACACCAATAGTAAAAAGGACTTTGTAGATGAAGGTTGTTACCGACCTGTCTAATTGGGCACAGCTCTTGTGGCTGAAGGCGCACTTCATGATCGAGTCCAGTGTCATCAAGGAAACATGTTGAAAGATCTCCAGAGGGGAGTCCTGACTGATGA
>NW_004624906.1:2737764-2751504 GCF_000247695.1 Heterocephalus glaber
TCTATTTGCATCTGTTTTATGGATTCCATTTGTTTCTTATGTTGGGATTCCATCATGTTCCTGAGCTCCTCTCTAGATTTAATAATCATGTCTTGCACTAGGAGCACAATTTCTCCTGTTATGTGAGAAATTATTTCTGATTTCATGTTTTCATATCCCCTTTTGTTGCCAGTTCAGTGAGTCCAGGTGGTTGAGTATGAGTGTCCTATCTCATTTCCCTTTGGGGTTGCTGTAGGTGATCTGGAAGCCTGGTTTTGAAACTTATTTATGTGTTTTCTCATTTCAACTGGGGGGGGGCAGCTGTTGATGCCTGCACGGATTACCTCCTCTGAGCTGGGAGAGGTGGGACAGGGGCCGGGAGCAGTGGTAGGGATGGTGGCCCAAAAGCCCTTTCCCCTAGGGTGGGAGCAGTGGGAGGGATGGTGGCCTGGAAGCCCCTTCCTCTGGGCCAGGAGCAGCAGGACAGAAGGTGGCCCAAAAGCCCTTTCCTCTGGGCTGGGAGCAGCGGGAAGGATGGTGACCGGGAAGCCCCTTCCTCTGGACCAGGAGCAGTGGGAGAGGGGCTCAGAATACCCTACCTCTGGGCCGGGAGCAGTGGGACTCAGTACCGTGGTCTGGTGGTCTGGTGTCTTCTGCATCTTTGTAGTGTGGAGCCAGGTGGCTGCCTGTCTGCAGCAGGCTGATTTGGCATGTTCCATGCGACTGGGGACCTTGGTAGGGTGTGCGCTGACCTGCCTGTCTGCAGCGGGCTGATTTGGCGTGTTCTGCCCGACTCGGGGCCTTGGTAGAGCATGGGCAGCTGATTTTTGAGTTTTGATCTTGTATCCAGCTACTCTGCGGAATCTGTCAATTAAGTCTAGAAGTCTTTTATGAGAGTTTTTTCAGCCTTCTATATAGAGTATCATGTCGTCAGCAAACAATGACAGTTTAACTTCTTCCTTGCCTATCTTTATTCCTTTTATTTCTTTCTCTTGTCTAATTGCTGTGGCTAATGATTTTTTTTTTTTTTGATACTGGGCATTGAACTCGGATCATTGTGCTTGCACAGCAGGTGGTGAAACCACTGAGCTAAATCCCCAGCCCATGTGGCTAATGTTTCCAGAACTATATTGAATAGATGTGGTGATAGTGGACATCCTTGTCTTGTTTCTGATTTTAGGGTGAAAGGTGTTAGTTTATGACCATTTAGTATGATATTGGCTGTTGGTTTTTCATAGATAGCCTTTATCCAGTTGAGATGAAGACTCTCTATTCCAATTTAATGTTGGGTTTTTATTATGAATGGGTGTTGGATTTTGTTGAACAGTTTTTCTGGATCTATTGAGATGATCACATGGTTTTTGTCTTTGACTCTGTTAATATAGTGTATTCCATTGATTGATTTATGGATGTTGAACCATCCTTGTATCCCTGGGATGAATCTGACTTAGTCAGGGTGTATGATCTTCTTGATGACCCTCTGTATTCTGTTTGCCAGTACCTTATTGAGGATTTTTGCATCTATGTTCATTAGGGAGATTGGGCTGTAGTTCTCTTTTTTGGTTGGGTCTTTCTCTGCTTTTGGAATCAGAGTAATGCTTGCTTCTGGGAATGAATTGGCGAGTACTGCTTACCTTTCAATTTCATTTAAGAGTTTAAAGAATAGTGGTAATAGTTCCTCTCTAAATGTCTTGTAGAATTCAGTATTGAAGCCATCATGACCTGAGCATTTCTTTGTTGGTAAATTTTTAATTACATTTTCAATTTCACTGATTGACATTGGAGTATTTAGAATTTTTATACCTTCTCTGTTCAACTTTGATAATTCATATGGATCAAAGAATTTGTCCATTTCTTCTGCTTTTTCCATTTTATTGGAATACAGGGTGTCAGAGTAGGTATTGATGATCTTCTAGATTTCTGTTGTATCTGTTGATTTCACCCTTTTTCTTCCTAATTGCATGCATTTGAGACTTTTCTTTCCTTTTCTTGATGAGTTTAGCTAAAGTTTGTCAATTTTATTTATTCTTTCAAAGAACCAACTCTTTCATTTATTGATTTTTTTGTATTATTCTTTTAGTCTCCATTGCATTGGTTTCTGCTCTCATCTTTATAATTTCCTCCTTTGTAATAGCTTTGGGCTTGTCTTGCTCATCTTCTTCTAGGAGCTTGAGGTTCAGCTTAGGTTGCTTATTTGAGCTCATTCTGTTATCCTAGTATGGCATCCACTGCTGTCTATTTCCCTCTTAGAATGTATCCCATAAATTCCTGTGTGGTGTATTGGCATTATCATTTAATTGCAGAAAGTATCTAATTTCTTCTTTAATTTCCTCTAACCAACCCATTGGTTCTTTGGGAGAGTGTTATTCAATTTCCATGTGTTTGTGAAGTTCTGCTGGTTTCTTATGCTATCGATTTCCAATTTGATTGCACTATGGCCTGAAAATATACAGGGGATAACTACAATTCTTTGCATTTACTTAAACAAGTTCTATGAGCTTGTATGTGTTCTATTTTGGAGAATGACCCCTGGGCAGCTGAAAATAATGTATATTCTTGTTTTGTGGGGTGGAATACTCTGTAGACATCTATGAACTCAATTTATTCAAAAGTTTGGTTCAATTCTAGTGATTGGTTGTTGATTTTCTGTCTACATGATCTGTCTATTTGTGACAGTGGGGTATTGAGGTCTCTCACTACAATTGTATTAGTGCTTATTTGGTTTTTCATGTCCCATAATATTTGTTTTACATAGTTGGGAGCGCTAGTATTTGGTATGTATATATTTATGGTTGTCATCTCTTCTTCTTGGAATGTTCCCTTTACAATGATGTAGTGATCTTCTTTGTCTCTTGAATTAGTTTTGGTTTCAAATCTACTTTGTCTGCAAATAAGATTGCTACCCCTGCTTTTTTCTGGGTTCCTGTCACATGTGGAACTATTTTCCATCCTTTTACTTTCAGTCTATGAATTTCTTTTTGAATTAAGTGAGTTTTTTGTTATATAGAATATGTTGGACTTTGCTTCATAATGCATTCTGCCAATCTATTTCATTTGATTGGTAAATTGAGTCCATTAACATTGATGGTTATAACTGGTATGTATTGACTTATCCTTCTCATATTTTCCTGTTGTTAGCTCTTTTATTTTTTATTTATCCTCCTTTTCCCTTTAATTTCTGCCTTGCCTGATGGCTTTGCTCTGGTGGACTTCATGGAGTTGTGACCCTCATTGATTTTTTTCTAGAATATTGTTTAGAATTGTTTGGAGTGCTGGTTTGGTATTCTTGAAGTTTCTCTGGTGTTCCTTGTTGTGGAAGTATCTTATTTCTTCACCAAGTTTGAAAGATAGTTTTGCAGGATACATCAATCTAGGTTGGAAGTTGTTTTCTTTTAGGGTTTGACATATTTCACTCCAGGCTCTCCTTGACTTGAGGGTTTGTGTTGAAAAGTCTGCCTCAATTCTGATGGGCTTTCCTTTGTATATGATATGTTTCTTTTCTCTGTTTGTGGCATTTTGTTATTCTGTTGGGTTTCTGGGATCTTGACTGTTATATGTCTAGGTGTAGATTTACTTGGTCATGTCTAGCTGGAGTCCTATGTGCCTTACTTATCTGTATGTCAAATTGTTTTCCTCTGTTTGGGAAATTTTCTACCATTCCTTCTGTGAACAGTTTTTAAATGTCATTTGTACATTCTCCTGTTTTTCTGTGGACTCCTATCAGTTTTATGTTATTCTTCTTAGCATTGTCTGGCAGCTGCCTGATCATTCTCCTGGTCCCTTACTATTTTCAAGAAATCTCTCTTTTCATGGTCACTAACCACAACCCTGTCTTCTATACCTGATATTCTGTCCTCACATTGGCTCATTCTCTTTCAAATCCTTTTAATATAGTTTTTAATCTCCTGGATATCTGTTTGGATCTGTTTCATGGATTCCATTTCTTTCCCATATTGGGTGTTCATGGTTTCCACTTCTTTCCTATGCTGGGAATTCATGGCTTTCATCATGGTTCTGAGCTCATCTTTTAAAAATCCTTTTCTGTTCTAGAGTCTCTAATCATGCATTTCATCCTGCTCACTATCTCTGTAGTTACCGGGAAATTATTTCTATTTTGAATTTTCTAGAGTCTCATTCATCTGTATTGTTACATTCCATGCTATCAGTTCAGGGTGTCCAGGTGGTTGATTATCAGACTTTTCCACCCCATTGTCCCTCCCCATTGTCCCTAGAATATGTCTTTGGTGAGTTAGAAGTCTGGGTTTGCATCTCATTTAGGTGTCTTCTCATTTCTATTTTTGTTGTCAGTGCTATTTTTGTTTAATTCCGGTGGTGATACATCAACATTGCTTATTGTGAATATCTTTTTTGCTTGTATTTAGAATCCTTACAGAATGATTGCTTCTCAGAGGTGTCTTCCAGGTATAGCTGTTCTTTAGGTTTTGGGTCTCTAATGACTCTTAGGAATCTCATTTCCAGTATACCAAGAATGACCACTGATTAGATCGATCACAACACCTTAGCCCAAGTGATACAATCAGCATTAACAATGGCGTCAAATACAGTTTAAAAATGACAATTTGTGGTAACCATTAATCTGTCATCTTTAACTGAACTAGATCAAAATAGAGGACCAGCCCCAAATATGTTTGTAGTAAATAAACCCTTCAATATAGCAAATTTACCCTTCAGGGTGAGGATGTAGGAGTTGGGAGGGAGGGATAGAGTGATAGGAGAGGTAAAGGTTAAAAGTGAGGCTAGAGGACACAGGAAGATCACACAAACTTTGGGAAACTGTTGAAGACAAAAGGAAGAGAAAGAGTGAAGGAACAAAGATAAGAACAGAACAAACTAATAGCAGTAGGGAATCTAGAACCTGTATTCAATTTAATAAAAATTGAGAGCAGGAAAGAGAGAGACTAAAAATCTGAAATAGGAAAGGAACAAGAACAAAATGGGAGGCAAGTGAAGAACAAGAAGGGAGAGAGAGAAAAAGAAAGATAAGGCCTCTTTCTTCAGGGTATGTCTCTGCTGTCACAAAAGACAAAGTGGGCAGCAGCATGCAGGTCTAAGTTGATTAGTCTGAAGAAACCAGCCATAGTCCACTGAGATTCAGGCTGATTTCTGGCTGCAAGGCCCAAGTTGAGCTCCCTGACCTCCTGCAGGATTGATCTCTGCAATGTTCTACTACAGGTTTCAGCTGCCCTTTCCCAGAAGCAAACTAGTTTCTGATGGGAGGTGCTGATCCAACCAACTTACCAACTACAGTGGTCCAGTGCACCTCCATAGCAGAGATTTTCTTCACTTTCCCAGTGGGCTTGAATTTTCATCGAGGAGCCTCAGAGAGGACCTTTCTCTGTTATTCACTTCTGCTCTATCTCCTGGAGCTCATAACCATGGCCCCAGGTACCTCTGTAGCACTGATCTAGATACCAGCCTGGCCAGTGCAGCAGTCTGGGAGCGTGGCCCTCTGTGAGACAGTGCTGTGTGTAGGAACATTGGGTGTGGTGCTGGGCCCTACCCTGTGATGGTACCGGGTGCTGGGGTGATCAGGGGGTGGTCCTGGGCCCTCCACAATGATGATGGTTGCTGGGGTGGCAGGGGTAGTGCTGGACCTGACCTCATGATGGTGCTGTGCACTGGGGGCCAGGGTGGTTTGGCTTTCCTGCGCCTTCCCTGCAAGATGGCTTCAGGTGACTGGGCAGCCAGTTGTGACCATTTTTTTCCTTCTCTGAACCTTGAGTTCTTGTAGTTGACCTCATAATGTGGTAATCTTTAGTGACCAGTTAGTATATTAAGGAAACTGAACACAATGCTTTACATGCTTCCCTTCAAAACAACCAAACAATATTTTAAAAAATTGTTCATAGTATAGATGTGAAATATTAGTTAGAAAGAGGTTAGTTGCCTGAATGGGATCACCCAACTGGTAGGTGATGCAGTCAGGATTCAAATCCAGGCTGTCTGGCTCCACAGACTTTGCTGTTAACCGTTAAGGTAAAGAAAATGACAATTAGTTTGAGCCTCCAGTCAATATGGTAATTCCTAACATTTCTATGGAGTACTTCATGGTCGCTATAATTTGTCAATTGTCCCCAAGTAGCATGAAGATATGATGGATTAGCTGCACCATATATTGGTGTAAATTCAAACCAACTGAAGCTGTGTAAAAGTATGTAGCAAACCATGTGACTAAATATACATAGTGGCTGAAAATTATGTTGTAGAGAATTTTGGAGGATATGAATAAAATGTACAAGAAAGTGATAAAAACAGTAGAGAACATCATATAGCATTTAGTACGAGCTTAACTTTTAGAAAAATTTTATTTGGTATCATCAAGATATATTGACAAATAAACACAATTCCTATATATTTGGTATCTAGATACTTCAACCAAAGACGCCTGGAAATTTTAAATAGGTATTTGTATGTCTTTGTGCTTCCCAAAGCTCGGAACTGAGGCCTAGTAAATGAGACTTTTGGAGTTGTTAGTTTCCCATGTTGAACAAACTATGTTCCATTTTGGATGCTATAGTTTTAAAAATGAAGTTGGCATTTTTCTTTTGGGAAGCTTCTTGGCTCAGTTTATAAGCAAAAACAAAACAAAACAAAAAAAACCCCAGCAGAGTAGAGGCTGTGGATCTTGTGGTAATTCAAAGCAGGTAGATGGGTAGATTCTCCAGTGCCTACTTGGTTTCTGGTTTTCTTTAAAGCAAGTTTGATGCTGATGCAATTTTACATATATTGCTTACTTTTACTCCTTTAAGAAGGCTGAATTTCTCAGGAAAAAGCCTACTGTACAAACAGCTTTATTCAGATATAATATATACATGCCATAAAATTTACCCATTTATCACTTAATGGTTTTTGGTAGATATTAATTTTTAAAAATTAGTCAAATATCTACCTGCCTCACAAGTGCAAGGTCCTGAGTTCAATCCCCAGTACCAACAACAAAAAGAAAGACAAAAACAAAAACAATACACTAAAATAAAATAAGTCAAAAATATAGTGTAGCAGACATCCCTGCCCTGTACTAGTGGGCTATGGTGGCATATGCTTTTTTCCTTCCCTAATTTGGCTATATTGTTTTATATCAGGAGTCATACCAAAGCCCTGTGTGACTCAAATGGGCATGTCAGATAGCAGAATTGGGCTAGTAATGCTCCTTTGCTAATGGCTGTCACTGAAGCCTGTCCTGGTCTGTGAAGTGGTAGGGCTCTGCTGAGTTACATGAAGCTGAGGTCAGTGTGACCCCAATTAAAATACTTTCTCCTGAATTATAGCTTCTCACTGACATGATGTGTTGCTTGCTAATTGGACCTGATCCCAGTACCTGTCTATTTTATCCAAGCAAAATAAGCAGTGTTCAATCCCTTATAGCACTGCCTGGTGCCATCATGCCAGGTGTTTGGCAGTATTTCACTACATACCTTCAAAGCATACCTGGCTCCCTATTCCTTCCCAGAACTGTATTCAATAAATACTGGATACACTTGGGGGTCTTTGTTTTTGTTGCTTAGGGCAGCATTGATCAGGTTCCAAGACCCAGATTCTCTCTAAGTTTCATTTCCTGACTTTACTCTTTGGCCTTGTGCTGTTGTAGCTCACAAGAGGCCAGGACCCACTGCAGGGATCTGGCAAAGTCTCTTTTCCCATTCCTTATAACATAGAACATACAATTGGACACTTTGACTGATTATTATCATATACTTTTATGGCATTATTTACAATTACAGTGTTTTACAACCATCACCAATATTAACAAAATTTTTTCATTATTTCAACATAAATTCTGGAGCCATTAGGCAATAGCCCCTATTTCTCCCTTTCTCCAGTCACTGGTCATCTGTAATCTGCTTTCCATAATCTACTTCCTGGCTATAAATTTACCTATTCTATAACCTCTTATTGGAATCATACAATATTTGACCTTTTAGGCCTGGCTTATTTTCCTCACTGTACTGTTATCAAGGCTATTCATACTGTAGCATTAGTCAGCCTTCATTCCTTTGCATAAGTGAATATTCCATTCTATGACTATGCAACATTTTATATACCCATTTATGTATTCATGAATTCTCTATGTTTTATCCTACGTCTATTTTGTTTTTTAAATTTTTTTATTTTTAAAATTTATATATTTATTGGTACATTTTAGGTATAAAATACCTTTACATTTATCATTGGGTGTTTGTACCAGAACATGACATATCTTAGTTCTTATTTTTTCTGCCATTACCTGTACACCCTTCACCCCCTCCACCCTTCCCTATTTACACAGAGCTTGATTCCATTTTTTTCCTCATAATTTTTCCTTTCCCTTCTTTCCTTTCCCCTTCCCCTCCCACCATCCCCAAACCCTTGGACCTTTTCTTATTTCAATGTATCAATTATTCATTTTAATTATTTTCATCCTTATTTACACTTTCAATTTCTCACACTAGAGAAACTATTCAGTATTTACATGTGTGACCTATTTATTTCACTTAAGAGTATGGCCTCAATATGCATCCATTTAGCTATAAATGTCTCTAATTTCTCATTCTTTATGGCTGAGTAGTACTCCATTTTATAAAAAAAACCACATCTTCTTTATCCAGTTTCCAGTTGATGGGCACTTGGGCTGTTTCCAACTTTAGCTATTACAAACTGTGCCACTATAAACATAGGTGCACATACATCGCTGTGGTATGATTCTTTTAATTCTTTGGGGAAGATTCCCAGTAGGGGAATAGCTGGGTCAAATAGGACCTCTAGTCCTAGTTCTTTGAAGTATCTCCATATTGATTTCCACAGTGGTTGCACCAGTCTGCACTCTCACCAACAATGGAGAAGGGTTCCTTTCTCTCCACACCCCCACCAGCATTTGTTATTGGTTGATTTCTTGATAGCACCCATTCTTTGTGGGGTGAGGTGGAATCTCAGTGTTGTTTTCATCTGCATCTCTCAAATGACCAGTGATGTTGACCATTTTTTCATATATTTATTTGCTGCTTTTACTTCTTTGTCTGAGAAATGTCTGTTCATTTCGGATGCCCATTTTTGAATTGGGTCATTGAATTTGGGGGCTTTGACTTTTTTCAATTCTTTATATATTCTTGGTAGTAGATCTTTGTCTGAGGTATAGCTGCAAAATTTTTTTCCCACACTGTAGGTTGTCTCTTAGCTCTGTTGATGGTTTCTCTTGCAGTGCAGAAGCTTTTTAATAAGATGAAATCCCAGTTGTTGATTCTTTGTGCTAGTTCCCATGCTACTGAGGATTTGTTCATAAAGTCTTTTCCTATGCCAATGTCTTCAAGAGTTCTACCTAACTTATCTTCCAGCAAGTTTAGTGTTTCTATCTTAATATTTAGATCTTTAATCCACTTCGATCTTAGTTTAGTGCACAGTGATAGGTATGGGTCTAGTTTTAATTTTTGGCAGGTTGAAATCCAGTTTTTCCAACACCACTTATTAAATAGGCTATCTTTCCTCCAATGAGGGTGGTTGGCTCCTTTGTCAAAGATGAGGTGGCTGAGTATGTCTGGAGTTGTTTATGCATCTTCTAATCTATTCCACTCATCATCAGGTCTGTTTCTTTGACAGTACCGTGCTGTTTTTATCCCAGTAGATTTGTAGTATAGTTTCAAGTTGGGTATTGTGATACCCCCAACCATGTCTCTGCTGCCTAGAATTGCTTGTGCTATTGTAGGTCTTTACTGGTTCAAAATGAATTTTGGATTGTTTTCTCTAGTTCTGTGAAATATATTGTTGGAATTTCAATCGGCATTGCATCAAATTTATATAGTAGTTTTGGAATTATGGCCATTTTCACTATATTGGTTCTTCCTACCCAGGAACAACAGATGTCTTTCCATTTTCTTATATCTTCTTAGATATCTTTTTTCAGAGTGCTGTAGTTTTTAGTGTAGCGGTCTTTTGCTTCCTTTGTTAGATTGGTTCCTAGATATTTCATTTTGGGGGATGCTATTGTAAAAGGAATTGTTTCCCTAATTTCTCTCTCATTGAATCTGCTATTTGCATATAAGACGGCTATTGCTTTTTGAGTGTTGACCTTATATCCAGCTACTCTACTGAATCTGTCAATTAGGTCTAGAAGACTTTTGACCGAGCTTTTTGGGTCTTCTATGTAAAGTATCATATCATCAGCAAATAATGACAGTTTAACTTCTTCCTTTCCTATCTTTAATCCTTTTATTTCTTTCTCTTTTCTAATTGCTGGGGCTAATGTTCCCAGAACTATACTGAACAGGAGTGGTGATAGCAGGCATCCTTGTCTTGTTTCTGATTTTAGCATGAAAGTTTTCAGTTTTTGATCATTTAGTATAATGTTGGCTATTGGTTTTTCATAAATATCCTTAATGAGGTTGAGATTAAGACCTTCTATTCCAATTTTCTGTAGCGTTTTTATCATGAATGGATGCTGGATTTTGTCAAATGCCTTTTCTGCATCTATTGAGATAATCTTATGGTTTTTGTCCTTGACTCTGTTAATATAGTGTATTACATTTATTGATTTATGCATGTTGAACCATCCTTGCATCCCTGGGATAAATCTGACTTGGTCAGGGTGTATGATCTTCTTGATAACCCTCTGTATTCTGTTTGCCAGTATCTTGTTGAGGATTTTTGCATCTATGTTCATTAGGGAGATTGGTCTGTAGTTCTCTTTTTGAGTTGGGTCTTTCCCTGGTTTTGGAATCAAAGTAACAGTTGCTTCCAGGAATGAATTTGGAACCCTTGCCTCCCTTTCAATTTCCTTGATGAGTTTAAAGAGTAATTGCTATAATTCTTCTTTAAATGTCTTGTAGAATTCAGCAGTGAAGCCATCAGGACCTGGGCTTTTCTTTGTTGGTAAATTTTTTTATTACATTTTCAATTTCACTTATTGTTATTGGGATGTTTAGAATTTCTATATCTTCTTCATTTAACTTTGGTAATTCATATGTATCTAGGAATCTATCCATTTCTTCTGTGTTTTCCATTTTATTAGATCACAGGTTCTCAAAGTAGGTATTGATAATCTTCTGGATTTCTGCTGGACCTGTTGTGGCTTCACCTTTTTCATTCTTAATTGCATGGATTTGAGCTTTTTCTTTCCTTTTTGTTTTTGATAAGGGTGGCTAAAGGTTTATTGATTTTATTTATTCTTTCAAAAAACCATCTCTTTGATTCATTAATTTTTTGTGTCATTCTCTTAGTCTCCATTGCATTGATTTCTGCTTGGACCTTTATAATTTCCTTTTTTTTATGAGCTTTCGGTTTGTTATGCTCTTCTTTTTCTAGGAGCTTGAGGTGTTGCATTAGGTTATTTAACTGAGTTCTCTCTGTTTTCCTAATATGGGCATTCACTGCTATGAATTTCCCTCATAGAACTGCTTTCATTGTGTCCCACAGATTCCTGTGCTTTGTACTGGCATTATCATTAACTTGTAGAAACTGTCTAATTTCTTCCTTAATTTCCTCTGTGACCCATTGGATGTTCAGGAGGGTGTTATTCAATTTCCATGTGTTTGTCAGAGTTTTGCAATTTCTTATGTTATTTACCTCCAATTTTATTGTGCTATGGTCTGATAAAATACAGGGGATAACTTCGATTCTTTTATATTTACTTAGACATGTCCTATGAGCTAGCATGTGATCTATTTTTGAGAATGACCCATGTGCAGCCGAAAATAATTTGTATTCTGATTTTGTGGGGTGGAACACTCTGTAAACATCTATTATGTCCATTTGTTCAATAGGTTGGTTCAGTTCTAGAATTTCCTTGTTAATTTTTTGTCTAGATGATGTGTCTCTTTGTGATAGGGGGGTATTGACATCCCCCACTACAATTGTATTAGTGCTTATTTGGTTTTTCATGTCCATTAATATTTGTTTTATATGGTTGGGGGCATTCGTATTTGGTGCATATATATTTAGGATTGTCATCTCTTCCTTTTGGATTGTTCCCTTCACAAGGATGTAGTGACCATCTTTGTCTCTTAATTAGTTTTGGTTTGAAATCTATTTTGTCTGCAAATAATATTGCTATGCCTGGGTTTCTGGGTTCCTGTTGTGTGGAGAACTGTTTTCCATCCTTTTATTTTCAGTCTATGAATTTCCTTTTGAGTTAGGTGTGTTTCTTGTATACAGCATATTGCTGGATTTTGCTTCTTAATCCATTCTGTCAGTCTGTCTTTTGATTTGTGAATTGAGGCCATTAACATTGATAGGTATAACTGAGAGATATTGACTCATCCTTGTCATGATGTTTGACTGTTGTTGGCTCTTTTATTTCTTATTTTTCCTCCTTTCCCTTTAGTGTCTTACCTTGTCTTGTGGCTTCCCTCTGTTGGACCTCATGGAGTTGTGGCCTTCATTGTCTTTTTCTAGGATGTTGCTTAGAATTGTTTGGAGTGCTGGTTTGGTGTTCATGAACTTTCTCAGGTGTTGTCATGAAAGTATCTAATTTCCCCATCAATTTTGAAAGATAATTTTGCTGGATACAACAGTCTAGGTTGAAAGTTATTTTCTTTCAGGGCTTGAAATACTTCACTCCAGGCTCTCCTTGACTTGAGGTTTTGTGTTGAGAAGTCGGCTGTGATTCCGATGAGCTTTCCTTTATAGGTGATTTGTTTCTTTTCTCTAACTGCCTGTAGAATTTTGTTCTTCTGTTGGGTTTCTGGGATCTCGACAATTATATGTCTAGGTGTTAATTTTTTTTAATCATGGCTAGTTGGAGTTCTATCTGCCTCAATTATCTGTATGTCCAATTCTCCACCTCTGTCCGGGAAGTTTTCTACTATTACTTCTGTGAACAGCTTTTTATGTCAATTGTACTTTCTCCTGTTTTTTCATGGACTCCTATCAGTCTTATGTTATTCTTATTTGCATCATCTTGCAGCTGCTGGAGTGACTTCTCATGGTCCCTTGCTATCTTTAACAAATCTCTGTTTTCATGGTCTTTAACCACAATCCTGTCTTCTATATATGATATTCTATCTTCAGATTGTCTTAATCTGCTCTGCATGCTTTTAATGGAGTTTTTAATCTCCTGACTATCTGCTTGAATCTGTTACATGGATTCCATTTCTTTCTCACGTTGGGTGATCATGGTTTCCATTTCTTTCTTATGCTGGGCATTCTTGGCTTCCAGCATGTTTCTTATTTCATCTATTTTCTTATCTGTTTCTGTTCTAGAGCCTCTAATCATGTCTTTCACTCTGCTCACCATCTCTGTAGTTATCTGGAAGATTAATTCTGCTTTGAATTTTTCTAGAGCCTCATGCATCTGTTTTGTTACTTCCTGTGCTATCAGTTCAGGGTGTCCAGGTGGTTATCAGACTTTTCCACCTCATTTCCACCAGAATTTGCCTTTTGTGGGGTGGAAGCCTGAGTTTGTGCCTTTCTTAAATGTCTTCTCATTATTGTTTTCGGTATTGTCCTTGGTTCAATTCCTGGGTTGATATTTCAAAATCGCTTAAAGTATGTATCTTTTTTTGCTTGTGTTTAAAACCCTTGTGGAATGACTGCTTTTCAGAGGTGTCTGCCAGATACGGATTGTTGCCACAGACCAGCTGCAGTCGATGTAGGGTAGGAAGGGGAGATGTCCTGGAACAGTGATGAGAAAGAACCTCCACAAGCAATGTCCAGATTCCCTCTGAGAAGTCTCAGGGTCTGATTTATTTTTATATCTTTAAGCAATAGCTGGGAGGCATTGGGCGGAACATGTTTACATTTTAAGTTGCCTTAGCAATTTCTATTGAAGTAAAG
>NW_004624906.1:2780441-2795487 GCF_000247695.1 Heterocephalus glaber
AGATGGGTTCATTCTGCTTTGCTTCCTGGGGTTGTGATCCTCAATGTCTGTTCCTAGGATATTGTGTAAAATTCTTTGGAGTGCTGGTTCCATGAGACTCAGGTCCTCCTTGGTATTATTTCTTATGCTATTGGAATTCCACTTAGGAAATCGTTATTTTTGTCCAGGGACAAATCAGGATTGATTTGTCTATTCTGGGTGTTTTCTGATTGCATGTATATTTTAGGACCACTTTTTATTGTTCTGTGGAGAATGTTGTTGGTATTTTAATAGGAATTGCATGATCTCTATACATCATTTTTGGTATTATGGTCATTTTAACAATATTAATTCTGCCTACCCAGGAACAGGGGATGTTGTTCCACTTTCTAGAATCCCCTTCAATCTCTTTCTTCAGAGGAATATAGTTTGAATTATAGGGTTCTTTCACCTCCTTATTTTGGTTGATTCTTAGGTATTTAATTTTTTAAAGCTGTTATGAATGGAACTATTTTCCCAAATTCTTTCTCAGTATATTTTATTATTTGTATTCATGAACACTATTGATTTTTGCTTGTTGATTTTTGTATCCTGCCACCTTACTGAATTTGTTTATTAGCTCTAATGGTCTTCTGGTGGAGTTTTTTTGTGGGGGAGCGGTCTTCTATATAAAGGATTTTATCATGTACAAAAGAAAGTAGTTTCACTTCTTCCTCTCCTATTCATTTCCCTTTCATTTCTTTCTTTTGCATGATTACTCTGGTTAACATTTTGAGTATTGAAGAGGAGTGGTGAGAGTAGATACTCTTGTTTCATTACTAGCTTTACTGAGAAAGCTTTTGATGTTTCTTCATTTTGGATGATATTGCCTGTGAGTTTGTTACATATGTCTGTTGTCAGTTTTAGATAAGGTCCTTCTAAACCTTTTTTAAAATCAGGTTTAAAAAAAATCATCGACAGATGTTGGATTTTGTAAGGCTCTTTTTGATCTGTTGAGATGGGCATGTGCTTTTTGTCCTTGAGTCTGTTTAGATGGTGCATTACATTTATTGATTTATGTATGTTGAACCATTCTTCCATTGTTGGGATGAAGCCAATTTGGTCATGATGTATGATCTTTTTAATGATGTTTTGAATTCTGTTTGTAAGTATTTTATTGAGGATTTTTGTATCTGTGTTATCAATGACATTGACTTACATATACATATCTCACCTAAATTATTTTAATTTCCCTTTCCCTTCTCATCCTTGTATCTCCTCCATACCAAATCTCTGTCCCATCTTCATAGTTTATACTTTCTTATTTTTCACCATCTTTATCTTACTTTGCTCTTAAAATTATATTTTGGATTTCTCATGTAAAAGAAACCATAAGATACTTAGCCTTCTGTGTCTGGTTTATTTCACTTCTATTATGGTGTTAACATCCACCCATTTTCCTACAAATAAATCAAATTTATCTTTCTTTATGGCTAAGTATTCCATTGTGTATAAAGGCTACACTTGAAAAGATTCATTTATCTGTTGATGGACATGTAGGCCACTTCCAAGATTTAGTTATTATGAATTGTGCTGCTATAAACATGGGTAGACATGTATCACATTTACTTGATGTCTTTGACTATTTTGGGAAGATACCCAGAAAAGAAATACCTAGGTCAAATGGAATTTCTAGCTTTAGCCTTTTGAAGGATTGTCATACTAACTTCCACAGTGGCTGTAGTAGTTCACATTAATACCAGCAATGTAGAAGGGTTTCTTTTCCCCTGCAGCCTTGCCAGCATTTGCTATTTTTTGAATTTTGATGGTAGTTATTCTTTCTGGAGTAAGATACAATGTCAGTATTGTTTTGATTTGCATGTCTCTAATGGCCAAAATGCTGAACATTTTTTCACATACTTATTGACCATTTGTACTTCTGAGTGTGCAGATGGAATCCAAAAACAAGCAAGATTAACTGTGCTCATATCTGACAAAGCAGATTTCAAGACAAAATTACTCAGAAGAGACAAAGAAGGCCACTGCACATCGGTAAAGGGAAAAATACACCAGGAAAATGTAAAAACTGTAAATATGTGCACTGAACATGAGTGCACCCAAGTTCATAAAACAAATACCATGTGATATAAACACAGATAGATCACATTACAATAATAGTGGGTTACTTAAATACTCCACTTATACTAATAAATGCGTTATCCAGACCAAAAAATATAAACAATGGAACACCAGAGTTAAAGTGTATTATAGTTCAAATGGACTTAATGGACATTTACAAAACATTCCATCCAACAGCTAGAGAATATATATTTTTATTAGTACATGTTTGCAGGACATAATGAGTACATTTATTGTGGGGAATTTGGTACATGTACACAATACACCTTAATTTTTCTTTTTCTCATTTCCTACCTCCTCATCCTTCTTACTTCCTCCAACTCTTGGCCCCCTTCCCATTTGCAAAAACTCTATTTTCATCATTATTTTTCCCATCAATTATTTTTTCTATTCCCTTTTCCTCCCCTTTTATGCTCCCTCCCTGTCTTCTTTCCCCATTCATTTGAAAAAGATTTCCCTACTATGTATGTATGTATGTATGTATGTGTCTATCTATCTATCTAATCTCCTCCCCCTCAAGGTCAGGGGAACCAATGATCAGGGAGTCATCAAAGATGACAGGTTTGATGAAGCTCCTTCTCCCTCTGAGGGGCCAACTAAGGAGGCAGGGGACTGCCAAGGGACTATCCTTTGTTGGAGAAGCTGCTTGAGATCTGAAATCTTCTCTCAGGAGCTGACTCATTTGCTTACTTGGGATTCTTCCAACCCTTGAAGGTCAGGTGTACACTCCCTGAGCCTCCTGAGGAGACTCTCGAGGAGCCTGAAGTCCCTATGAATGAAAGCATTCATTCAGCAGGTGACTGGAGACCAACAAGCTGGGTTCTCTTTCTATATCTTACTGAGTCTGTAAAGAACAGGGTCCCTGAGGCTCTCATGCCAGACCAGACCAGAAGGATCTCCTGCTCAGCTCAAGATGGGCTCTAGGTGGAACCTATTCTGAAAAATCTAGTGTGGGAAATGTTAACCTTTGAATAAAATGGAGACATGGGTCTTTTTCCCTGCCAGGTGTGTCTCCCTCTGAGCTCTGAAAGAAGACTCCTTTGTTTAGATATAGCCACAATGGGAGGCTCAGAAGCTAGGTGGATGTGGGGCATCAGGGATCATAAGGTGAAGCCTCCTGCAAGGGTAGGCTGGATCAGGCTGCCATGAGATCCTGACACTACAGGGCAGATAGGGACTCCTCTTCTTCCAGAGGGGACTGAAGATGGACCTGGGTTTCTGTCCTTCCAAGAGAGATAGGCACTCCATGTGACATTGGAAACTTTATTACAGGGAAGGGGGAGATAGAGACATTTAAATGAGATATAATCAGGTAGCCAGAGACCATGGAGGAGAGATTTAAATGGAGAGATTGGGTGACAATCTGGGTGGGAGAATGGATAGGCTGAATAATGGCATCCCAAGATATAGAGATCCTAATCACAGGACAACTATGAATATGTTCTTATCATACGTATTATTGCAGTGGGTACAATGTGATCACAAAGATCTTTATTAATAGATAAGTGATGGGAGAAGACATAGAGAGATTTGAAGATGCTGTAGAATTTGAATATTGAGGAAAGGTCTCCAAGCCCAGGAATGCAGCTTTGCATGATGGAAAAGGAAAGTGAAGGCACACCAACAGCTGTGGAG
Organism: Heterocephalus glaber; assembly: GCF_000247695.1. The sequence goes on from NW_004624906.1 coordinate 2,784,174, forward strand.
GTAGCATGGCCCTGCAATTACTTTGGATGTATCTCAGTAAAACACATATTATAATTCTGATCATGAAAACTATAGAGGAGATTTTTGTCCCTTAAAGCCACTATGATTTTTTTCTAATTTGTTATACCAGCATTTGGAAGCTCATATAAGGACAGTCAAGCAGCAGAAAGGAAAAAGAAATTTAGAGGGTCAGGCTCTTAAAGAGAAGGCAAATAATCAGGGGTTAGATGGACAGAGATGCAGGCAGATGGGAGACATGTAGACAGACAAGCAGATGGAGAAGATAGGAGAGTTAAAAGCAGACCTCCAGGAAGATGGGAAGCACAAGGGCAGGCTGGTAAGACAGTGGGAGGATAGAAGGAAGGATGTGGAGGAATGGATTGGAACAGGGACAGGGAAATGGGATGTCAGGCAGGAGACTCTCAGAGCTGTCCTCGTCCCCACCAAGAGTATTTCATTTCAGCTTCCTGAGATGCAGGTAGATCCCATTCTTGGACTTCAACACAATTCGTGCCATAGGCAGTGGGATCCTGGTGGGGTCTGGCAGCAGCTCAAAGCGGAGCAGGGTCAGGGCCACAGCTACCTTCATCTCATTCATGGCAAATTGTTTACCAATGCAGTTCCTGAGCCAGGAAGGGACAGTGAAATGAGAAGTTACCCTAGGCCCTGTTCAAAGATGGACAGGCTCTGGCCCCAGCCCAGAGCTGGGCATCCAGGTTGCACCTTCATGAGCCCAGATCAACCCCTTTCCTCTCACTCAAACTTCTATTCCAGGCCTTGGTTCATGCTCTCTTGACCTTTGTCAATTCCCACCACTCTTTCAAGGCTCTCCCTGACCCTCCTCTGCTCTCAGAGGCATGAAATCTCCTTTAGGACAGAGTCAGTGGTCTAAGGGACAGAGTCCTACCACATGGTTAGTTCACTTCCTCACTAAGGGTCTTTGGTTTCCTAATGTGGAGATCACTAATCAGTGTCACACAGGGAAGAGTGGGCTACACTCCCTAGGATCACTGTCTCTGTGGACAAAACATCTACATTTGTAAGAGCAATCAGGTGTCAGTGGAGAGGTTCTTAGGATGAGGATCCTTAAATTGAACCCCATCTGCCTTTCACTCAATAATCAACATCTTGCCTTCCATTTATCCTCACTGAACAGCAGCATCAGTAGCCTTCTAATTTTACTTCAGAAGTGTCCCTGCCTGCCATCTTGAGTTTTCTCTTCTAGAATTCTCTTGTGTGCATCTCCCCCACCCCACTGGCCTTCCCATGCCCTCCATCAAGCAGGACTGTGTCCAAATATCTCAGCTACATCACCCCTTCTATGGGCTGTCAACTCACCCACTTTTTGCCTGTCCAACACTACATCCTTGATCACATCAAAGTCATTGAGTAAATCCTCTCTCCACCTCTGCCTGAACATCCTCAAGGCTCAGGTCAATGACCACCTGGCCTCCACCCATCTCCCACCATTCCTCTCCCCACTGGGCCCCCAATGAACCATCAGTGCTTTCTTCAAGGACACACCACAATCCAGGGGCTGGGACAGTGTCGGGAACCTGGAACATTCCACATGACAGAGTGAAAGAATGAGGCAAGGAATGAGATTTGTATTGTATATAGGTGTCTAATTCTGTAATGCACCTTTTTGTTCTACTTATTGAAGCAGGGGAAGAATCCTCCCACTCTATGTTCCTATTTCTTAGCATAGAACTTGGCACAGATAAATGTACTTTCAAATACTTTTGTATTTTCATGAAAGTAGTTGAACTGAAATAAAATAAAATGCAAAGGAATACACAGAGGGCAAATTTTTCTAGCTAGTAATTGAGCTATCTCATACTCTCCTGTCCTCCAATGATAGTGTCAAGATTTCTATCTAATGCATAAAAGGGAGCATTCAAACTTAGGGAAACTTATCCTAGAAAACTGGTTTCTGGAAAAACAACATACTTAAAGCCTTTTCTGTAAAAGTTTATGCACCATGGTGAAATTCACAGAATTGATTCAGAAAAATCTTCTTTGCATTAATCATTTACAAGTATCTTACCAATGTGTATTCCACAAGATGAATCCTACAGCCCTCATGATATTCAGAGCAACCACTTGGCATGTGCTGATCCAGCTCAGCAATTATTTCAGGCGTTTTTGTTACTGTATATCCCAGTATAGGCTGCCGTCATAACTAAGTTGTGAGTTTTCTCTCAGAGGCAGGTTAGTGGCTCATTCTTATGTTTTTGTGAAAGTGAATGTGTAGCGATCCCTTGTCACTTACAGTATCTTTCTGACTGAGTTAGCTGACACAGATATGTAGTATCAATATGAGGTAAAATTTTGGGAGCCAGAAGTTCAAAATGTGTGATACAACATTCACTATTGTCCATTTCTCTATACATAATGGACAGCAAACTTTCAGACATGTGGCTTCAACAGTAGCACCAGTGAGACTGGTGGAATTCTAAATATATATATGAACATTTCAGTGGTTCATTACAGTGACTCATGAATTAAGAAGAAAAGGTAGTGGGTTGCGCTGAGAATATGGGAAGGGATAGAGTCAACCTTTGAGATGCCTAGTAGTTGGATAAAACTAACACTTGAAGGCTAGCTTACATGAAAAAATCTAAGTCTTAAAATTCAAACTTCAAAAGTGAGTAAAACACCTACATAAATACATAGAAGTTTGAAACATGTACTGACATGAATTTTTGCCTGGCTGCTGGGAAGACCAATGTGTGAAAATCTCCATGGTGTGTCCTAAAATGCCACATTTCTTTTAGACACAGACTTACCCACATGATGCCTCTTACCCTCAAATGCAAACAAAGGTATACCTGAAGATGCCACATAGAAACCTAGAGGGTCACAAATATCAGATATGTGCCAAGAGGAACCCCCCCCCCCACACACACATTAGCACACACAAGATGCCATACCTTGATCCTCCTGAGAAGGGCAGGAATGAGTGGCTGTGTTGGGTAGAATCCACTGCAAACCGAGAAGGGTCAAACACCTGAGGAGAGATAGCCAAGGCCAGTTCAGAGAGGAGTCAAGCTCTTGCTTCTAAACCATAAGGAAAAGGGAAGCCCAGAGGTGGGAGCAGGGAGAGCAAGAGGAAAAAAAGGGGAGATTCATTCTGACAAGTCACCCCCTCCACTCCTCCAGGGCCCTCATACCTCTGGGTTTGGCCACACCTTTGGACTGTGGTGAAGGGTATAAATGGAAAGTGAGACGATGATACCTGTTGGGCACAGGTAGGAGACAGAGAGAAGATTGATTACATCCAGGAGGTAGGCCCATGGCCTCATGGCCATGTAAGGGACATATATACAGAAAAAGCTTCGGGGAGGCAAATCATCACTTTTAGCAGGATGATATTATTATGGGGAACAAGGGTGGCCATGGCAAAGCACTTATAACAGGCGAGGAGCAAAAAATGGTGAACTGATAAACAAGAGGAAAAAAGAACTGGAGCATCACTGCTTATGACAACTCAAATTCATCAAATCCTGTCCAGGAGCCATTGCAAAAAATACATTAGCTCCCTCACTATACACAAACATCCTCCAAGAAAGACTCTGTTTTATATCATTTTTCAGATCAAATACTGAAATCTCAGTGAGACTGATGATCTTCCCCATGGTCACACATGATGGATGTGGCAGGTCTGGGATCAGACTCAATGCTGAATGAGCCCATGGGTGATTTCTCTCCACAAGGGGCCTCAGATCATCAGCTGCTCTCTTCAATTAACCCAAGGGTGCTTCAGAGACTGGACCACATTTTGTGCATGACATGGGAATCCATAATCTCCCATATTTGCTTTCATAAATGGAAAGAGCCACATCACCTTAGCTCTTACCTGATTCTCTCTGCTCCACACAACTCAAGGAATGGGAATTTCAGGGTTAATGTCCTGAGGCCAATATTTAATCTAGAGCTTCGCATTGACTTGATAAGATGTTGATGAATTCAAGCTCTGGATCAAGAGTTTCATAAGCCCTTTTCTAACTTCAAGGTAAAGGTTCAATCTACTGATGGGGAAAGAGAGACTCTGCACGGTTCAGAACTCCTGAAGGACATATGGACTTCCAATCTTCCCTTGTCCCTGTTGGAATCCTAAGTGAGTCTAAGAAGGTCATACCTTTGGGTAAGGAGCGTCCATCAGGGAAGGTGACAGGTTTGCTAAGCTCTCTGCTCACACTTGGTACAGGTGGATAGAGCCGCAAGGCCTCCTTGATGCACATGGTCATATAGGGCATCTGGTCCAGGTGTTCCCTGGAATGAAGCTCATCTTGAAGGGCAGGAAGGGTCCAGAAATCCCAAAGTCTTCCCCTACAAAAAAGGCTGTATTCTCCCACACCTTGAGCTATTACTCACCAAGTGATAGAGGCTTCATCCCCCAGGATAGTCTGGACCTCCTCCCTGCACTTCTGTTGATGCTCAGGGTGTGCAGCTAGAGCATAGAGGATCCAGGAGATACCACTGGCTGTGGTATCATGGCCCTCAAACATGAATGTGTCCACTTCAGCACGCAGATCCTTATTAGAGAAGCCATTTCCATCATCCATCTGGGGGCAGACATGGGTAAGCAATCAGAGTTTGTCCCTCACTTTGTGCTTCTGGGCAAAGGCTTAGGCCTCTCCCATACACACTCACTTTGGCGAACAGGAGGATATCCAAGAAATCCAAGCGCCTCTTTCTCTTGATCTTCTCTAGCTCTCTCTCATTCTGCAGCTGAGACTTCCTCTGCTTGATCACTCGGTCTATTGCAGGACAGAGGTTACCAGATAGAAATGAGAGCTACAGCAACACAGAGTGGCCCCATATGTCTGCCCCTCTACCCCATCTAGAAGCCCTGCAGAGTTCAAGGTGTGTGTGGGTGTGTGGGTCAGGATTTGGGAGACTAAACTACCATTTGATGTAGGTCAGGTCTCACTGCAGGAGCACACCCATGGAGCCTGTCCCATCAGAGCACACCCATTGAGTCTCTATCCACCTCTACCAAATGTTTTTCATTCAGCATCACCAATGAGAAGGTCTCATTCAACATCACCAATGAGAATGCACAAGTAATCCCCTGCATACCACCTGAAACACTAATATCACATTTTGTAAGTGATGTACCAACATAAGTGTGTCCCAGGTCCTCCAGGACCACAAGTGACCCTGGCTCCGCCTGAGGGGTCATGGCCAACTCTATTGGTCTGAGCCTGGTAGAGGAGGGGAAACGGGAGATAGAACCTGTGTGCTCATGGGCAAGCTTGCAGGCTTGTTTGAACAATTGGCCATTTGAAGACAAACTGTAGATGATGTCACTCTGTTGAAAAACGCTCCTAATCCGGGAAAAACTCAGATCTTTTAGGTCTTCAATGGCTTGGATGTAGGAGCGAGAATTCCTGAGAAAGAAGATGCAGAACAGATTGAACTCAGAAGAGGCCTGATCTGGATGGATGTAGAGTGGTGATTCTGTTAATGGTGGGGACACAAGATACCGAGGCACATGTTATTTCTGTTTTACAATCCTTGTGACTCTCAGATCCTTAGAACATGGCATAAATATCCAGGCTTCCAGTCAAGCTAGGGATCAAGGGTCTGTCACTGGGGCCAGTGTTGAATCTGGTCAGGATTTAGAGTTGGCCCAGGGCTGGAGTCAGAATCTTGCTTTGTGTGGAGATGGACATTCAAGCTGTCCCACCTCTCTTTCAGTAGTAAAAAGAAGTTGGGTCTACACCAATAGTAAAAAGGACTTTGTAGATGAAGGTTGTTACCGACCTGTCTAATTGGGCACAGCTCTTGTGGCTGAAGGCGCACTTCATGATCGAGTCCAGTGTCATCAAGGAAACATGTTGAAAGATCTCCAGAGGGGAGTCCTGACTGATGAGCTGCTCCCATCTGTCCTATTTTTCAGAAGGTGGCATTGACCTTCTTTTATCCAGAAATTATCTGCTAAATAGACTAAACTTTTCCCCTATATTTTCAGATGTCCTGTTCTAAGTTCCTTACTTTAGAAGGCAGATGATCAAGACTGCAAAAGCAAACATTTGTTAAATGACATCTATATTTGCACAATTATTTAACTTAAATATACCATCCCATAAAATCTGAAACAAATTTTGAATTTTGGCAACCAGTTATATATAAAGAGGAAGAAACCTCTACAATATTGTGAGAGCTGAACTTGGCCTGAGGGATTGGTAGGATTCCAATTTTAGAAGGTAAATGTGTCAAGGCAAAATTTCCACTATGGGCACTTCTAATGGAGGCCATCAGGGACTTTGACTACTGTTTACTCATTAAAAGTTTGGTGAGAACTGTTTGGCCAGAAATCCAAGTCTTGGAATATGATGGTATAGCAGGTTGGCTGTGAGAATGCAGAGCTGGTGTCCATATTATTGCATGTGTCACTCAAACTCAAAATCCATGCAGAAGCCCTGGACTCCAGGTAATTGAATGGTACACTGTGATGTCCTTGAGCTACTGAAGTTGCCATTGCCCAGTACACCCAGGGACAAGTAGTCTTGTTGCCTGGTAGGATTTAATACTTCTGTTTCCTGTAATAGAGACCTGGAAGTGGGAGGTGGGGCCTGTGTCCACCATGACTCTCTGCCTTGGATGATGAGCACAGTGTGGCTTAATCTTGATGTCAGGCTCCTGTCTGTCCCAACTAAGTATTATTATTTTTTAGAGGGTCTTACTGTATAGATCAGGATGGACCAAAACTCACTATGAATCCAGGCTTGGCCTCAACTTATGATCTTTCTGCTTCAGTCTCTCAAGTGCTGTGATTACAGGCATGTACCACTATGCCTTGTGGTCATATCTGATTTGAGGAACTAACTCAGTAATGACCTGAGGGTGTTATTCATGTGATTATGGCTGAGGGCTGTCTGTGTTAGAGAGTAGAATATGAATGTATGCTGTGAGTGGATGTGTGGAAATGACAGACTCACCAGCATGACTTGGACAGAGTTGGCTATGACAGCCACATAAGGCTTCAGGATGTCAAAGTGAAAAGCTGAGGTCAACATCCACCGGTGCTGGAACCACGTTGGCCCATTCAACAGGAGCAATCCATAGCCTGTGCAGCAGATGTGTTTGTGCATCAGTGTATCAGCGATGAGATCAGAGGGAAGAATGGGGACAATTTGGGAGGTCTAAATAGTGAGGTTCTGGGGAAGTAAAACTGGGAAGGCAGAATTTTCTGGATGAAGACAGTAAAGACTGATAGTTTTCAAGAAGGTAAATCTTCCCATTGTTCTGGTAAATTTATATGATTGTGAGAGTTGAGACATAAAGTTTGTGAAATGTTGAAGACAAAGCAAGGAAGGACTTAAGTAAATATTAGTCTGAGAATGTAGAGATGTCAGAAGAAATATGGAAGAATCTGAGACTCAGGACGACTCATACCAGCATGAGGATATTATCAGGATTCAGTTAGAGAAAAATAAGTCTTGATTTACAGATTGGCCACTACAGTGGTGGCCCATCAGGGCTTGCTCTCTGTAGGTCTGAGAGATATATCTTCTGTACCGTAACTGGGGAGTGATTATGTTTAGGTGTACATACCAATCCAGGGAGATACAAATTTGTAGATACCATGAGCTTTTGGGTCTGAAAGAAAGACAAAAGCTTTATAGGAAATTGACATTGACCAAATAATGCAGCCTTAAGAGAGCTAAAGTTGAGGCAATGAGCTTCCATGAGTTCCTGATGAGTCTCAGTTGGCAATTTGTCCCATGTTTCCTCCCATAGCCTCTCATCTTCTTCTAGCTCTGTCCTATCAGTCAGTTGGGCTCAGGAATGCCACTTCTGAGTACCAGCAGCTGAACACCCCAGTGACAGGGATGAGGAGTTGGTGAAAAACACAAGCCCTATATTCAGTGCCCAAGAATAAGACAGAGCCTTGTGGTTTTTCTTCAATGGCTGATAGTTTTATTACTGAAGATGGGAGAAAATTAGAGCTTTTATACCAACATCCTGTGAATATGAAGTTACTTTTTAATACATGGAGCAACATGCTAACATATCACCTCATTTAAGGAAGGAAGAAAACAAATTCAGATGCACAGAGAGATTTTAAACATTCAATATTGAATAAATATTATTGGTGTTAGGCTGGGAGAAAAGGGAGGTAGGCAGGAGATTCACATATTGACATTTACACTGCCACTGTCTCCTGGAATTTTACAGATTCTAGGGCATGGACTCAGGTGTTAAGAGATGCTCCTATTGGGATGGGGTTTCACTCTCACCTGATCTCCCCAGAATCACCTTCATGTAGTCAGGATCGTAGACCAGAACAGAAAGCCTACTCCCAGCCAACCAGCGAGGACAGGCACTTGGGAATTTCTCTGCCCATTTTAAAACTTGTTGGAGCTCCTGATCCTTTTGGAACTGTTATGGAGGGAAGGAAATTTAATAATGCTGTTTTTAAAGGTTCATTTCTTTGGGCGAGGATGAATGCTTGAACAACAATGGGGCTGTAGTACTGGACCTATCCACAAGGATCAGAGACTCAGACTGTTTTTGAGCCCATAGGTTCTGATCCAGACTCTTACTGCTTCTCTTGGACTTGACCTAAGCTCAGTCTTGTCTCCCTATTGTGCCACCCATGTGTGTCCCTAGAACCTTGCACACAGCAAATAATCAATGTTCAGAGACAAACTCTGTAGTGCACAAAACTTTTCCATAGACTTATATTAGAGTTACAGGTAATTTATGTACTTCATTGTTTCATATGTTGAAATGCTAACAGTTAATATATCAGTTGTGACATTATTTGGACATACAGTCTTCATATGAGTAACTAATATAAAGTGAGATCATTAGGGTGGGCTCTAATCCAGTGTAAAGATGTCTTTATAAAAAGAAGAATTTTGGACACAGTGATGTGAATGGAGAGAAGCCAGTATGAAGGGATAGGGAGAAGAGGGCCATTTACATGCCAAGGAGACAGGTACACAGCAAGGGCTTCTGTAGAGCTCACAAAAGGAGCCAGCCTTGTCAATACATTTCTGATACTTTACCCACCCAGTCTATGTACTTTGTTATGGTAGCCCTGGCAAAATGATACATTTATGTAATGCTCAAGGCCATTCTGTGGTCAAGGACAGATTATTAGCTTATTTGTTTTGCTGAAGAATGAGGAAACCAATGTTCAGTTGCCCATGTGATTACATTAAAGCGGACTCTGCTTACAAACAGTAACATTTCCTTGTGCTCCTGGGTGTCTCTCTAGTATATTTTTACTCAGTTTTCTAGTCTTTAATTCTGTTTTGGCAAACTCACCTTTTTTATATATCATCTTTGTGTTCTTAGAGCCCTGTGTACAGCATGACTTGTTTAAATCATGCCTTATTTTTAAAAAAATGAATAAGCATATGAAGGAACCAATGACAGCATGTGGGACAGTGGAGGAGTGAGTGTTCATTAAAATTCCTATTGTAAGGGACAGATAAAATAGTCTGCTACCTACAAATCATGCTCCTGTGTCATACCATTGGTTTAGTCTACTTACTGTGGCATTCTTGTCTCTTGATTAGCCAATAATAGAGGTAGCGAATAAATAAAAGTCTCAGTATTATAAGAGATAGAAATATCTGGTGAAATTGCTGTTATCCCATAGAAGTTCTGATGTGATTTACAACCACGAGTAATATTTTTGTAGAGAAGTTGATACTATAAATAACCTAGGCCACTCAAAAGCATCATTCAGCTTGTGACAGTAAATGAAACAAAAGTCACAATATCTTAAAAATCAACAAATGATCTGGTGTTGGGGGTGAAGGGCACATAGGTAATGGGGGAAAAAATAAGAACTAAGATACATCATGTTCAGGTACAAACACCCAATGATAAATGTAAATGTATTGTATACCTAAAATGTACCAATTAATATATAAATAAAAAAATTCAACAAATGATCTGGAAGTCATTAGTATTAATATTTGTATGATCAAATATTGGCTATCAGAGTTTAGATATTTCTCTCTAGCTAATTATAATAGTTTCCACATTCAGTTCCCTTTGCTGACAATAATTTTATCTCATTGTAGAAAAGAGTGGCATAGATTTCCCTTTCTCTCCTCAGGACTGACCAGAACAGGGGATCAGCACTATCCATACTTAGACCTCTGGCTCCTCCTTACCCTGCTTCCTTGTTGAGCCCACACACACATACCTGGATCCCTTCTGGTATGGAAAGAACAGAGTGTGCTGAACTCAAAAGGCTCACAGTTCTGTTTATAGGAAAATCAAGTAAATATTTCCTGTTTAATCAAGCAGCTCAAATAGTTATCCTCTTCACCTGCAGGACATCATCAGCTCTATACCTCATGTGTGTCTACCACTGCAAACATTACACCTTCTTAAAATCATCCATTCTGGAAAATTCCTTTCTCTCAGGCAAATGTAGTGAGTGATCTTTTCAACTAACATCTTCTACCCACCCCAGAAGATACCTTCTGAGATTTTTCTGTGATCTGATACTTCCTGAGATTTGTGACTATTGTTGCCCACACCAAGAAACTCACAGGGCAGAAATTCTAACAAACTGATGTCTCTATTCCTTGGCAAGCTCAGGGCCAGGTATAAAGAAAGAATTGAGTGATAGGTGCAGGGAAGTGTCTAGAAGTCTTGTTTTTTGAGAACAGCTGAGGCTACTGGAGATGCTCAGCCTGGAGAAAAGGAAACTCAAGTATAACCATCCACAGTCTTCTAAGTACAAGGCTGACCTGGTATACAACAGATCTGCATAAGAAAGAAACATATGACAGAGCTGAGTAATAGCAAGACAGGCTTCATGTGAAGGAGTGAGCTCTTCATTATTTTGATGATCCCAGCCTGAGAGTAATGTAGGGGTGGTCCTTGGAAGACATATGGTCATCATAGAAGAGGCTTTGTCCTGTAGGACTAGGGATGTAGCTCAGTAGTAAAGTACTTGCATAGCATGTGAAGCACTGAATTTGGAGGTTTTGTCCTGTGAATTTGCTTACCAGTGTCTTAGAGTTCCATCCTTCCCTCTCTTCCTACTACCTTGTCGATCTTCCTACCTCCTTTTTGTGCCCGAAGAGCCAGTGGGAGGGTGGACATGGGAACTGCTGGACAGCTTTGAGCAGCCATTGTCTGTGCAAGTAGAGCTGGGCTGCCTTGAAGAGTAGCAGAATCAGGCCAAGCAGGGAGGCCACCTGGAGGAGCCCAGAGATGCCACCTGGGAATCTGGTGGGACTGAGTGCAGAGATGCTCATGGTGCAGTGGCTTCTGGATCACTGATTCTCCCTCACTGTCACTGAACTCCCCAGTCTCTCCTGCCTAA
>NW_004624907.1:52481-70552 GCF_000247695.1 Heterocephalus glaber
TTCTTGTCCTGGAGAATCACAGCATCACTGGATCACTGAAGTCTCAGTTGTGACCGGAGGCCAAACTGGAGTTATTCTGTAGCTGGGCTGTAGGCAAGAGAACTAGGCTAACCAAATGATTTATCCCTAGAATTATGTAACATTGCTCCCAACAACTGATATATCTGGAAATAAAGTATATTGATATCTGCAACTGACTTTGTAACACATCCAAAACAATAAAATAATTGATGGTGTAAAATGAGTAGATCTGCAACAATGAAAGCAATGTGATAGGAATAATGGGGGCTCACGACACATACTCCAAAGTATGGCTTACAAGACCAGAATGTGCTACCTGAAATTCCATTTCTTTGGCATATTTTGACCTGGTTATTTTATGAAACTGCAGACACAGGAAAAAACTCTCCTTTTGTAAAAGAAATTTACATCTCTAAAGGAAATCTATATTGGTAAAGTATCTACATCAGAAAGAAGACTGCTCTGAGATCACCTCTATTACCTGAGAGACTTTTATGTGCAGCTTTGATTCACCAAGCATTTAATCCTCTCCACTTCCAGTGGCCTGACCTCAACCCAAAGCCACAAGCTCCTATTCCTTTCTGTAGCTCAGCTAAATAAGCTCCAATCCTCTAGCCTCTTCTCATATTTCATGAAACTCGTGCCTATGCATGTAATTGAAATGTTTTTTCCCCATTAATCTGTCTACTATCAGTTTATCTCAATACTCTAGCTTGATCTATTTTATAAGAGAGAAAGTAGACAAAAATCCCAAAAGATTGCAGGTGCTTGAGGTCCCTCAAAGCCTCTCTCAACAAAATGGGCATCACCTTAGACAAGCCTCAGATAATTCTCCTTTTTTTTTTTTTGTGGTACCAGGGATCAAACCCAGGTCCTTACGCTTGCAAGGCAAGTGGTGGAACCACTGAGCTAAATCCCCAGCCCCTTGGGTAATTTTTAATGTGCCAAATAAAAATGTAAGTTTTCTTTTAAATACTGGGCATGTAAATCTGCCTTACTCAAATCTCCTGGACCCTTTTCTAATAAGACCTATATTGTGATTGGTGCTGATAGTATCCCTAGGGCCAAACACTTTATAATGCCTCTAATCTGCAGAATTGGGAAACTAGCTTTTACTCAGCTTTCCTAGTTTTCCCAGAATGTCCTACCCCATCATTAAGAAGAGATTTTTTTTTTCCCCCTCTTTACAGGCAACTCTTTCTCTGGCACCAAAATATTTATCCCCTTTTAGGGGGACATTACTAAAAGGCCCAAGAAGTTGCTAAAGCTTTGTTAAGAGACATTATTCCTAGGTTTAGACTTTGCAAGTCACTCCAGATTGATAACAGACCTTCTTTTGTCTCCAAAGTGACACAAGAAGTTTCACAACCCTTAGGAATAGTTTATTATCTTCATATTCTTGGCATCCTCGGGCATCAGAAAAGGTTAAAAGGGCCAATTTACATATTAAAACCACCTTGAGAAAAACTATGCCAAGAAACCTCAGAGTCTTGCCTAAAACTGTTATCTATTGCTTTACTAAGGATTAAAATTGCTCCTAAAGCCTCTCATTAGCTAAGCCTTTAGGAAATGCTCTGACAGGCCATTTCTAGCTGCTGATCTAGTCACGGACCCCAAAACACAAAAAATGATTAAATAAATCATCAATCTAGGTAAGTACAAAAGACTTTACTAAAATATGCAAGTAAAGTCCTTCCAGCACCAGACTATGAAACTCATATCCCTAAAATTCAACCCAGGGATCATGTGTTACTTAAAGTTTAGAAAAAAAGAGTCACCTTTAGATCAGCACCTTCCTAAATGAAAGGGCCCCTACCAAGTTCATTTAAACACACCCACAGCTGTCAAGTTACAAAGACACACTTCTTGAGTTCATTTATCAAAAATTAAACCTAGGCCAGGGATCTAGCGGTTCCTCTGCCTGCCCCTTAAGCACAAGGTCCCAAGTTTGATCCCTGGTACAAAAAAAAAAATTAAACCTGCTCCTTTTGAGACTCTACAGGATCAAGAAGTCAAAGAGTCAGAGACCTGTGATCAGTACTACTGTACTCCTTTAAAAGACAAATATTCTTCAAGAAGAATAAGAAAGCTAATTCACGATCAGTTAAATGAGTTCATTTGGCCTAAATATATTCTCTCACACCTGCACTATCTCTGTTAAAATCAAAGTCAGATTATTCATTTTTTTCCTAACCCTTATACCATTTTCCAGTAAAGGAACTAATGTTTTCCTGGGCCCAGCAGTATGCCAAAAGCATTAACAAAGATGCATGTGAACAACTGCCCATTTCTAGTGCATTTGGGCTACCATGATTGGGTATCATCTTTACAGAGAGAGGATTAGATAAAACTTCAAATTTTTATAGAACAGCTACAAAGCACAACAATAATTTTAAACCTTACAACCAGGTCTAATGTCTCTCAATGACCAATAAATGAGACTTTTCATCAAAAAGGCCAGAAGAAAAACTTTTCTCTAGCCACAATTAACATTCTTTAATAACTGGCTGTCATCCTGTTTCCATAGAATAACCTGGTGGAAAAAAGTCCTCATTTTTTCCTAGGTATGATACTGGGCATTAGAATTTTTTTTTTTTTTTTGGTACCGGGTATCAAACTCAGGACCTTGCATTTGCGAGGCAGGCGGTGTAACCCCTGAGCTAAATTCTCAGCCCTAAAATTCTTGTCTGTTGCATGATTCATCGTTTTGTGGGCTAATGTCTCATATGTCTTTGCCTTCTTTTTCAGACTATCAAAAGATAATGGCTCTTCATAAAATAAAACTCAATATTTCGGTCCCTGGCTAGGTATGATCAACGCCCCTCCTCAGCCTGAAGCAGTTACTGGAGGTGGACCATCAGCCTTCTGCAAACCCTTCAGAGTAAGGGACCAAAGTCTCAGGGGGAAAATGAGGTTGGATAGAAAAAATAAAGCGAGCTAAAGAAGAAAGAAGAAAAATCAAAAAAAATTAAACTGTATTTTAAAGAAAACTGCAGCTTCAGAACACAAACCTGGCTTATTTACTTTTTTTTTTTTTCTTCCTTCTCCCAAAACAGCAAAACTGAGCAATTCCCTTTCAGATGCAAATGAGTCTTCCCATTCCCTTTTACTTCAAAATGGTTCTCTTTCACCATAAAGGGACCTCCCTTTTGGCATTTCCCATAGAAATAGCTCACTAAATGTGGGCCATCCTCTCTCATCCTTTAAGACTAAGACTGAGCTTGAGACTAGGACTATAGATTGTTGAATTCTACAGATTTCCACCTCCCAAAACACATAAAAGATCCCCAGTTCCCAATTGTATTGTGTCCCATTTCTTTGAGCACCCACACTCTGCTCTTGAGTGTGTCTTATACCTACTTCTAATAAATCCTTCTCATGCCTCTTTTATTTTTTATTTTTATTTATTTATTTTTGGTACTGAGGACCAAACTTGGGACCTTGTGCTTGCAAGGCAGGTGGCAGAACCACTGAGTAAATCCCTGGCCCATCCCTTTTACTGATGCATCCTAAAATTCTTCTTCCTCAATAGGAGTCAGCAAACTTGCATACTTATTTTAAAGGGGTGGCTTAAATTCCTTATTTCAGCCTCAGGGACCCTCAGACCTAACCCATAACAATAGAAAGTTGTCTCTTTCACACCGTGTACAGGCATACTTCACTGTATGTATTAAAAGTCTTCAGGGCCGGGGATTTAGCTCAATGGTTTCGCTGCCTGTTGTGCAAGCAGAAGGACCCGAGTTTGATCCCCAGTACCAAAAAAAAAAAAAAAAACCATGTCTTCAGACTAAAATGTTAATTGAAAATACAAAAAAAGCGACTGCCCTTCTGGAAACCTTCCAAAGCATTCCCTTTGCACTAGAAATAAAATGCAGATTCTTGTAATAAAACACAGTCCCTGGAGACCTCCCTTATCCTATATTCTACATTCAATCTTTGAGGCAACAAATATGTACTAGTCACCTACTGTGTGTCAGACACTACACTAGATTCTAGGGATACAGCAGTGATCCAAATCAACAATAATTCCTGACTGTGTGGATCTGACCCCCTGCCTTCTTCCTCAACAACCCTATTCCCCCCAGAAGGCCCTAGTACTTCCTGAAATTATCTAATTTCAATTTGCATGTGGCTATGAGCTCAAGGAGGGCAGGGCTCTTTTCTCCATTGCTCATAGCTGCAGCCTCAGCTCTAGAACAGTCTTGTTTATAGTTAGACCTCAATAACAATTAGGTGTAGAAATATTGCCTAACAGTAATTATTACATGTGCACCTAGTCCTGTTTTAAATTGTATGCAGATGACAGCAGGTGTGTATGTGTATGGTACTAGGGATTGATCCCAAGGCCTTTGCACTGAGCTACTTCCACAGTCCCTTTTGATGTTTTATTTAGAGACAGGGTCTCACTAACTCAATAAACTGCCCAAGCTGGACTGGAATTTACAATCCTCCTGCTTTAGACTCCCAGAGTGCTGGGATGACAGGTATGCACCTCCACACCCGGCTATGTGTACCTATCTAATCCCGAAAACTAGCACTATTGCACAAAAGTGTTAAACAGGCACAGAGAAGGTAGGCTGTGAACTCAAGGAGTCTGGCTTCACTCCTCCTGTTCCTAACCAATGTGCAAGCTGCCTCTAAGTGACTGAGTGAATGAATTAATCAGACTGGCCTGAGTCCAAATCCTAGCTCTGCCACTTAGCCTTGTGACTTGGGAGGGCCAACCTATTTACCTCTGAACCTCAGATTCCTTGTTCTTAAAGGCCAACTTCCTCCTCCTAGTTCACAGATACAAGATCCGGGAGGACAGTGGCTCAAAGACTCGGCACGCACACACGCACGCACGCACACCCCATAACAGCGAGGAGGGAGGTAGAAGCGAGGAGGGCTCCGCGGGCTCACCGGTCTGCCGAGGTGTGGCGGCTGCCTGCAGCCCAAGTCTCCGGCTCCCAGGTTCCTCCTGTTTGCCTACGCCCTACCTGGGGCCCCAAGGGCTGTCTCCGCCCCACCCCACCCCCACCCCCCAGCCCCGGGAAAGCCTGGGTGCCCTGGCGATCGGTCGGTGCGCCAGTCCCCAACCTCAGGCGGAGACGGTGGCCGCTGGGGAGCAGCCAGCCTGTAGGCGAAGGGACAGGTCTGCCCCGCCCCTCCGCCCGATTTCTCCGGAGAAGGAGCCGCCTGGCACCCGCCCTTCACCTTCCCGGCGCCCGGAGCCTGAGCAGGAGCAGAAGGCGCCCACTGCGGCGATGGAGGCGGCTGGCACCTGGGCGCTGCTGCTCGTCCTGCTGCTACTCCTGCTGAGCCTGACGCTGCCCGCGAGCCGGGCCCGAGGCCACCTGCCCCCGGGGCCCGCGCAGCTGCCGCTGCTGGGGAACCTCTTGCAGCTGCGACCCGGGGCGCTGTACTCCGGGCTGCTGCGGGTGAGGGGCCGCGGAGCGTCCCAGCGAGCGGCCGGGGTGCCCTGGAGAGGAGCCAGAGCCCCAGGGCAGGGGGCCCCTCGGGCACCCCAGGCAGGAGGTGGGAGGGATCCCCGGGGCAGAGGGACTGCGGTGCCCAGGGCTGGGGCCAGGAGCAGATTGTCCAGGCTGAGAAGGCGAGGGACGCGCCGCAGAAAGATCTCGGGCTGGGGGACCAGAGCTCGGGAGAGGCAGAGCCTGCAACGTACTGGAGAGGCAGTGAGAGCAGGAAGCTGGGGTCCCAGCCAGAGGGGCCCCAGCGCGGGGAAAGTGGTGGGCAGGGACCAAAGCTGAGAGACAGGAGCCCTCAAGGTCCGGAGTAGCTGGTGCTTAGTGAGCTTGACCCACACGGAGGGAGGAAGAAGAAAGGAGCGGGGTGCTAGGGACTGAGGAGGCTGACGCGAGGCCGGAGGTCGCAGGTTCTCGGAGGGGCAGGGCCTGGCTGGAGGAGTGCGGAGGAATGGTGTGGGAGGGCGGATGTAGCACAGCTAGGAGGGAACCCGGAGTTCCTGGAAAGAAGAGGGGGGCCTTCCAACCTGCATGGGTGGGAGTGGAAAGAGGTTCCCCATTTTAAAAGATTCTGAGGGACTTTAAGGACATAGGAAGGGGTGGGTGTCTTGGGAGAGAGAGCGCAGGTGCTCAGCAGTGTCAGCTCTAGAATTTGAGGGTTTAGCAGGGATTGGAGAAGGGGCTGGATTTGGCAGGAAGGATGATGAATGATGAGACCAAAGTGGGTTCTGGATTTTTCTGGAGCAAGAGGTGAGGGGCTGGCCAGAAGAACTGGGACGGGAACCGAAGGCTATGTTTGGGGAGGGGGCCTGGGAGTCTGGTGCAAGAAGAACTGAGCCTCCCAAGGGGTCTATTTCGAAGCCAGATGTGGTGGTGCATGCCTGTAATCCCAGCAGTCTGCCAGGCTGAGGCAGGAGGATGTCAAATTCAAGATCAGCCGAGGGGTCCATTTGTGCATGAGGGGAAGACACAGGCTTCTGGTAGAGGAGAAAGAAGCCAGACCAGATGACTCATCCAAGGGCCAGGGCCCCAGAATGGAGACAGCTTGACTGGCAGAGGCAGCCCCCCAACCCCACAGTAGCAGCCCCTTCCTCCCTCCCTGCCCACAGCTGAGTAAGAAGTATGGGCCAGTGTTCACTGTCCACCTGGGCCCCTGGCGGCGCGTGGTGGTCCTGGTTGGGCACAAGGCTGTGCAGGAGGCCTTGGGAGATCAGGCTGAGGAATTCAGTGGGCGAGGAACATTGGCTACGCTGGACCAGACTTTTAACGGTCATGGTAAGTAATGAGAGGAGGTGGGGACTGCTGGGTCCTGCCTGCCTGCACTTACAGGTATGTGACTTTTTGCAAGTGGTTTTAGTGCCTCTGTTTCTTTGTCTATACAATGGGCCAAGACTTATGCCTATCCATAGGGTTGTACAAAGGATGGAATGAGAATGGGGCCTGTGCACATACTATCACCAGGATTAATCAGTAGTAACAGTCACTGATCCAGGTGAAGCAAGGCTTGGCAAACTGATAAGCAAGCACCTCAAAAACACAGACACCCTTCTCTGGTGGGACAGAAAATGGACAACCCCTGGCTTCCCCTGCTAGCAACACAGCAATGATGAAGGCAGCCCCTGTCTTGCTCCTCTGGAGCACCCAGGCAAGTGGGAAGCTAGACCTGTCACCAAACAGGGACTGCGCAGAGCAGTGCACCAGATAGAGAGGCACAGGCTGGTATGGGGAGTCCCTGGGACTACAGGGACACTCCATATTGGGTGCAGGGCATCTAGGAAGTCTGCCCGGAAGAAAAGATGTCTGGGGGCTGGGGATTTAGCTCAGTGGTTTTGCCGCCTGCTGTGCAAGTGTAAGGACCTGAGTTCGATCCCCAGTACCAAAAAAAAAAAAAAAAAGAAAAGATGTCTGAGCAGAGACTCAGGATGACAGGAAAGGGTATTCCCAGCAGAAAGAGCAGCATGTATGAAAGCAAGGGGGTAGGAGAAGACATATTCATCCACTCAGCTGACAATCTCATTATGCCTGGTCCTGTACTGGAGACACGGGTGACCAGTCAGATGCAGTGTCACTGTGGCCCAGGGTGCTTGTAGTAAGACAGCAGAAGGAGAGAGTAGAATTCTACAATAGCAGCCGGCCACAAGGGACCTATACTGGTGGTGGAGAGTGCCAGGGAGGGCTCCTCGGAGGAGGGACCATTTGAGCTGAGACATGAAGGCTGAGTGGAGTTAGTTCATCAAGGAGGGGGGTCATGAGTAATGCAGGCATGAGGACAGCAGGGACGCAGGCCTGGGCACAGGGTCATTACACCTTTGAGGAAGTGAGAGAGGCTGCTGCAGGTGTAGCAGATGAGTAATAAAGCTGAGAAGTCAACAGGCCCCTGGTTACACCACAGCAGTTGATCTTTGGTTTTCCTGGGAGCCTTTTTCTGTTTGTTGGGGGGAGGGGTGTTGTCTTGGGGATTGAACCCAGGGCCTTTGCACTGAACTATACCCCCAGACTTTTTTTTTTTTTTTTTAATTTGAGACAGGGCCTCACTAAGTCACTAAGTTGCAGTCAGTTGCAATCCTCCTGTCTCAGCCTCCTGGGTGCTGGGGTTACAAGTGTGGGCTACCACACTCAGCTGGAGCTATACATTTTAAGCAGGATAAGGCTATAGGCAGAGTGGGAAAGATCCCGTGGGCGCTATGCAGAGGACAAAACTGAATGCTGAGACCCCGGGAAGGGAGCCAGCTGGGCCTGTACATGTGCCGGGGGATAGGGTGAGAGGTAGAGCCACAGACCAGGAGATGGATGGTGGACTGAGATAAGGAGAGGTGGGCGACTGAGGCCAGTTTGAGCCATGTGGGGCCAGGGGACACCCAGCAGGAAATGTCCAGGAGGCCACTACAGGCTGTCATTCAACAGGTGGGATATGGCCAGGGATTTAGCTCAGTGGCACCACATCTGCCTTGCAAGCACAAGGTCCTGAGTTCAATCCCCAGTACCAAAAAAAAGTGGATCAACAGGTGGGAATACTGAGAGCTCGGAGAAGGGGAAGGCCTGTCCAGAGCAGGTGTCTTGGGTAAAGAAGGAAAACAATGCAGTTTCACTCTCTTCCCTCTGCTCATACTTCAACTGTGAGGCAGTGGTGCTGAGGTAGGCAAATGGGAGGGGGAAAAAAGAGGGATTAAACAGCAGATGAGTAGAGGAAGGAGTGAATCTGCACTCATCCTGGTTAATCAGAGAGTTGGAGCCCTGAAGTATCTCCTGTTCAGGAAAATCTCCCCTCTAATCCAAAGTCAAAAGGTGGAGGAACCGGTTTGATTATGCATTTATTGAGCTCCTATTGAGTCCTCTTCCCTGGGCCAGGCAGGTACGGACTCAGGACAGGGTGCTGGGGGCACCTCCTCAGAGGGAAGGGGCCAGTCCCTCCTTGAGTCTAGCTTTCTGCACAGGAGTTTTCTTCGCCAATGGGGAGCGGTGGAGGCAGCTAAGGAAGTTCACTATGCTGGTTCTGCGGGACCTGGGCATGGGGAAGCGAGAAGGCGAGGAGCTAATCCAGGCGGAAGTCCAGCATCTGGTGGAGGTGTTCCAGGGGACAGAAGGTCAGCAGGCCGGGCCCAGCCCACTGTGCCTTGGGGGAAGGGCCCAGCCTCGCCCTGGAAGGTGCAGGAGGGGAAACCTGGGGCTGGGCTGGGACTCTGTTCACCTCCACCCTGTCTTTGTCTTGGTCCTGCCACCCTCATCTGTCTCTCTGACTCTTTTTTTCTTTCTTTTCTTTCTTTTTTTTTGTGGTAGTAGAGATTGAACCAGAGCCTTTGCACTGAGATACATCCCCAGACTTCGTGTACATTTTATTTCAATACAGGGCCTCTCTAAGTCACTAAGTCGCCCAGGTTGGGCTTGAATTTGTGATTCTCCTGCCTCAGCCTCCCAGAGTGCTGGAATTACATCTGTGCACCACCATACCCATTTCTTTCTGCCTTTTTTCTTTCCCTCCTTTTCTCTGTTTGACCTCCTCTGTCCATCTCCTGTCCTTGCCTGCCTGCCTCTGACTCTCTTTCTCCCTGCCTATCTGTCTCCATCTATATCCCTGCCGGTCTGTCCATGTGTCTCTCCCTGTCGGTCCACCGTCCACCCATCTGCCTGTCTGTGGTTCTGACCATACCTGTCTCTCTATTGTTGGGTCCAGTATCCACTCTGTCCCTGGGTCTACTCCACCCCAGCTTCCCTCTGGATCCCCACAGCCTTCTCCCTCTCTCATGCCCCGCAGGATGCCCATTTGATCCTTCCCTGCTGCTGGTCCAGGCCACCTCCAACATCGTGTGCTTACTCCTCTTTGGCCTCCGCTTCTCCTACGAGGATGAGGAGTTCCAGGCTGTGGTCCGGGCAGCTGGTGGTACCTTGCTGGGGATCAGCTCCCCGTGGGGCCAGGTAGATGGATGGGACCCTTCTCTGGCCGCTTACCTCAAAAGTTCCTACCAAGCCCCTTGAAAACCAGCTGTGCTTCCCCCTGCAGACCTACGAGATGTTCTCCCAGCTCCTGCAGCCGCTGCCTGGCCCCCACACGCAGTTCCTCCGCCACTTGGACACCTTGGTTGCCTTCACTGCCCAGCAGGTGCAGCGGCACCAGGGCAACCTGGATACCTCAGGACCTGCACGTGATCTTGTCGATGCCTTCCTGCTGAAGATGGCACAGGTGGGGAAGGTTGAGGGAGGGTGTGGGGTCCCTCTTGGATGGGGCTGGTGGTCTGGCTGCTCCCCTTGGGGTCAAATGTACCTGGGCATCTGGACCAGGTCCCTTTCTCTGTCTGCATGTGTGTGTACATGTCTTCTCTGTGTCCTCCTGCCATTCATCTCTCTCTCTCAGTACGTTGCTCTCATCGCCTCTCCCGTTCCCACTCAGAAAGCCTTGGAGTGCTGGCGTCTTGTGCTCCCTTTTGTCTCCTCTTTCCTCTCTCCTTCCTCACCTCTGTGATCGAGACTTGCTGACCTCAAACTTGCCATTTCCTTGCCTCAGTCTCCTGAGTAGCTGAGTTTGAAGGCGTATACCATGTATCTTTAATTCTTTGAGGAGCTACCATACTATTTTCCTTAGCAGTAGCACACTGTACATTGGTACACAAAGGTTGCCATTTCTCCACATCTTCACCAACGTTTAATTCTTTTTTGTGTTCTTGTTTTTCGTTGTTTCTTTGCTTTTGGTCTTTTGAGACAGAGTCTTGCTATGTAGTCTACATTAGCCTCAAATGCGAGATCTTTCTGCCCCAGCCTTGCAAATGCTGGGAATATAGGCATGTGCACCATGCCTGGCTCGCTTTCACTTTTTTCCTCTCTATTTTTTCCTATTAGACGTCTTTTATTTCTTTTAAAGCTTTTCAACAAGAGCAAATTAATATCAGGAGCCTACTTCCCAACTTTTCCAGACATTTATTTAAACTCCCTGGTGAAGTTTTAACTTGCTACTCTGCACCCCAAGACTATTTCCCCTGAACCTCTACTTCCCACAGCCTGTGTTCTCTGAGCCCCTCTGCCTGCTTTCTCCCAGGAGGAACAAAACCTGAGCACAGAATTCACTGAGAAGAACTTGCTGATGACAGTCACTTATCTGTTGTTTGCTGGGACAATGACAGTCGGAGCTACTGTCCGCTATGCCCTCCTGCTCCTTCTGAAGTATCCTGAGGTCCAAAGTAAGAGCCTTTTCTGCCATCCAGGCCCCAGGGACAGAAGCGAGGGTTCAAGAGGGTGGAAGGCACAGGTAGAGGAGCCAGGCTGAACCAGTGTCTGGAGAGGAGAATGAGCACAGCGCTTGTGGTGTCAGCAGTGAGAGGCTTGGGGCTGCCAGTTGCAATGTGAAGGACAGCAAGTGACAAGCCAGGAGGTGGCTGCAGGGCCTTGTCCCCATGGCAGTATATTATGTGCTGTTCTCAGCCATAGGGAGCCATTGGGAGGATTTTGAGCAGCGAGAATATAGGGTCAGCTTTGTATTTTAGTAAAATTCTTTGGGCTTCCCTGCAGAATTGGATTATAGGGCCAGGGATTTAGCTCAGTGGTGCCGCCACTTGCCTCACAAGCACAAGGTCCTGAGTTTGATCTCCAGGACAAAAAAAAAAAAAGAATTGGATTATAAAGGGTGAGAGAGGGAGCCAGGAGCCCCAGGAGAAGGACAGGGACCTAAAGGGAGAGGACAGTGCTGGGCGAGGCTGTAAGGATGAAAGAGAAGCTGAATAGGCAGGTCTTGGAGAATAACAAGGGAGGGAGATGTGCAAGGACAGGCCGAAGTCTGTGGCTGGGAACAGTGGGCCCATCCTGAAATGGGCCAGGAGGGGTGAGGAAGGAATAGGTTTCAAGGGAGACACTCAGGCCACTTTGGAATGAGTTGAGTAGGGTCCAGGGCCATGCATCTAGGAAGTCATAAGACTCTCAGGTCAGGTCTGGAGATTAAAATCTGGGGCCCTCAGCCAGGCTTGTGGTGCATGGCTATAATCTCAGCACTCTGGAAAGCTGGGACAGGAGGATCTCAAGTTCAAACCTAGCCTGAGCAACTTATCATATTAGTGAGATTTTTGTCTCAAAAAAATTTTAAATAGTAATAATAAAGGGTTAGGGATATAGTTCAGTGCAAAAGTCCCTGGGTTCAATACTCAGAAATGAAAAAAAAAAATTACAGAACAGGGAGGGTGAGTGATAAAGAGGCAGGGCTGGGAATGAGCCCCAATGAATTCTGGGTCAGACAGCCATGTTAAATGCAGTCAGGCTGTGGCTTGGACTGGCCTGGTGGTGTTGGGAGAATCAGCTGTGCCTTGGGGCTCTCTAGGCCTCAGTTTCTGGTGCCTACTGCGCAGGGCTGCTATGGGATGATGAGGACAGATGTATAAAGCCCCACACAGAATGTGCGGGCCCCAGGCTCAGTGAGGATTCAGAGGCTGCTCCTCCCTGCCACCAGCCTCACCCGGAATCACTGCTGCCCAAGACATTAGGGCTTCTGAGAGGAAGGTCAGAGCCCCTCACCCCTACTCTCCTCTTGCTTGCAGAGCAAGTTCAGGAGGAGCTGATGCGGGAGCTGCAGGCTGGCCAGGCACCATGCCTGGGGGACCGGGTCCGCCTCCCTTACACGGACGCAGTTCTGCACGAGGCTCAGCGGCTGCTGGCGCTGGTGCCCATGGGCATGCCCCACGTCGTCACAAGGACCACTCACTTCCGAGGATACACACTGCCCCAGGTGGGTATGTGGATGGGCAAGGCCCAAGGGTGGTCTCTGCCTCAGGGTCTCAGTCATTTGCTGAGACAGATGCTATTGGTGTATCTGACCTTTTCTTGGTTTTTACCCCCAGTACTGAGGACTGAACCCAGAGCCTCCTTTATAGTGAGCTGCATGCTCAATCCTGCCATTTTTTTTTTTTTTTTTTTTGGGTGCCGGGGATCGAACTCGGGTCCGGCAAAACCACTGAGCTAAATCCCCAGCCCAATACTGCCTTTTTTTTTTTAGACAAGTTCTCACTAAGTTGATAAATTGTCCAGGTTGAGCTCAAATTTGCAATTCTCCTGCCTTAGCGTCCCGGTGCTGGAATTACAGGCCTGTGCCGTCAAAGCTGGCCATCTTTATTTTAATTTCTGTCTTCCTATCTGTCTGTCTGTTAGACTGTACTGGAGATACACAGGATCTGTCCCTTTACCTCCTCTCTCCCTCCCTGTCTCTCATTTATTGAGTCCCTGCCCCTTCACTGGAAAGCAGCTGAGACCTAGAACCACCAGAGGGCGATATAGCCCAGGTCCTGAGGTCAATACAAGCTACTCCTTGCTTCCTTGTAGAATCAAACCACAGCCATTAAAATCCAACCACTGTTGCTTCAATCTTGGACAAATTGCTGTATTCTCTGAGCCTCAAAATACCCCTCTTCTAAATTGAGAACAGTAGTTGTATCACCTTGGAGCTATAAGATAATGCTTGTGAAACACCAATTCACCTCTTTGTGGCTGCCGTGGAGGGGTTCTATACAATAAGCAGCAGCAGTGCAATGATACTGAGAAGCCAGGTGTGGTGGAAACAAGCCTGTAGTCCCAGCACTCTGGGAGGCTGAGGCAGGAGGATCACAAGTTCAAACTGGGCAACTCAGTAACTTAACAAGATCCTGTTTCAAAACTTTTAAAAATGAGAAAAAAGGCTGGGGATGTAGTTCAGTGTAAAGGTCTGAGGTTTATTCACCAGTACTGAAAAAAAAAAACAGAGAGTGTGCAGATGTGCACATGACCAAATATATGTGTGTGTGAGATACATGTACCACATACCTGTTACACATAGGTTGTGTGTGTGCGCTCACAATTAACACCCAATTAATACTGATGTCATTGTGTTTTGTACTGTCGTCCCAAGCCCTCCAGACTTGTACTCAGCTGTCCTACACCAAGTGGTCTGGCCTGGTAAGAACTACAGTTTTATCGTTTCCCTCAGGGTACTGAGATCTTCCCTCTCCTCGGCTCTGTCCTGCACGACCCTGCAGTCTTCGAGCAGCCAGAGGAGTTCAACCCGGGCCGTTTCCTGGATGTGGAAGGACGGTTCAAGAAACCTGAGGCATTCCTGCCCTACTCCTTAGGTATAGCCATGGGGCCTGGCTGAGGGTGGCAGCTGGGGGCACCTCCCCTGCACCCTGGGTTCCCTACTGCCACCCCACCCCCTAGCGGACCTGGGGGTGCACAGGACAGCCTCAGCTCCATCCCCTCTTCTTCCCAGGTAAGCGAGTCTGCCTTGGAGAGGGGCTGGCACGAGCAGAGCTCTTCCTCTTCTTCACGGCCATCCTGCAAGCCTTTTCCTTGGAAAGCCCAAGCTCTCCAGACTCCCTGAGCCTCCAGCCAGCCGTCAGCGGCCTCTTCAACATCCCGCCAGCCTTCCAGCTGCAGGTCCGGCCTGCTGACCACCACCCCACTGTGCAGACCAGATGAAGGAGGAGCTCAGGGAGGTGGGAGCTGCCAGAATGACATACCCAGCCTCAGACAGCATAGTGGACAGGGTGTGTGTCCGGAGCTCCGGGTCCACACCAAAAGCAGCCCAATTACACCTGCAGCTGTCTCAAGACAACACAGACAGTTGGCCAGGTGTTGGTGCTGGTGTTGACAGTAGTCCCTGTCCCCACCCCCCACCCATATACAGCCTCAAGGCCCCTATTCTGTATCAAGGTCCCCTCTAGACCCCCTAGAAGAGCTAGAGGACCAAGTGAGGGCCAGCTTCCAAGGCCTACTGCTAGGAAAGAGGCCAGATCTGACCTCCTTGTGACATAAAGGTCCTTATTTTGCAATAAAAGTTTGTTTCTGGCCCCTGGTCTGGCCCAGAGCATGGCCTTCTATGCATATGTGACCATGTCTGTCGCAGTGAGGGGTGGGGGTGAGTGAATCCACCCCTCCCCTGAGGCTGGGCGGGAGCTGGAAAACATGGTCACCACCCACTCTGGCTGTTGACATCAGTACCAGATGTGGAGCTGGGGGTGGTGGGGAGGGAGGGCTGGGCCATCCTGGTTGGGGGCCTGGGCTGGGGAAAACCTGAAGCCAACAGACTCAGACCCTGGGGACTCCCCACGTCTGAAAGCAGATACTTACAATCCCCAGTACTTGCACACGGACCCCTCTCCCGGCTCGTCCACCACCCCTTCCCTCCTGCCCTCCCTTCACAAGGAAACCAAAGGCTTATTTCTCTTTCTTCTTTCTTTCCTTCTCTTTCTTTCTTTCTTTCTTTCTCTTTCTTTCTTTCCTTCTTTCTTTCTTTTTTTTGTACTGAGGATTAAACCCAGATCCTTTGCACTTAAGCTACATCCCCAGCCCTTTTTTACATTTTTTAATTTGAGACAGGGTCTTCCTAAGTCACTAGATTGCCCAGGCTGAGTTCAAATTTGCTATCCACCTGCCTCAGCCTTCCAGAGTGCTGAGATTACAGGCATATGCCCAGCTACCTTTTTATTTCTGTTGTTTTGTTTTGTTCTGTTTGGTTTGTTTTGGTTTGGTTTGGTTTGGTTTTGCTGACACAGTGTGTCACTGTGTAGTTTAGGCTGGCTTTGAATTCACTTTGTGACCTAGGCTGGCCTCAGATTTAGGGTGATCCTCCTGCCTCAGCCTGTAATCCCTTCTCAAAAAAAAAAAAAAAAAAAGATGAGACTGGAATTAAATTCTGCCACTTGCTACCTGATTATACCCTGTGGAGGATTTACCGTCTGAAAGCCCTAACAGAAGAAAGAAGAAATGTGTAGCCCCCTTTCCGTCTCTCTTAGACAGCTTTCTTTCTCTCAATAAATTTTTCCTACTCTTAAAAAAAAAAGAAATATGTAGGGGGTGGGGGGTAGATCAGTGGTAGGACACTTGCCTAACATATATGAGCCCCTGGATTTAATCCCCATCAGCACCAAAAATTAAGAAATGTGAAAAATTCTGGAACGTAATACAAACTAAATGCATGCTAAGTTCTTGAATTTACTACTGCTATATTTCAAACGATGTGAAAAGGAATGAAGTTTAAGGTTTTTTCTTTTAAAAATTTGAGGCAGGGGCCAGGGATGTAGCTCAGTGGCACTGCACCTGCCTCAAAAGCGCAAGGTCCTGAGTTCAATCCAGGATACCAAAAAAAAAATTTTTTTTGAGACAATGTCTTGGCTTTCCTTTGCACTCAAAAATCATATTCAGGGAAATTTGGAGCCAGCTAGAAATTTTTTTTTAATTAACTTATTTTAAAAAAAAATAGGGTCAGGGATTTAGCTCAGTGGTTTCACTGCCTCCTGTGCAAGCGCAAGGACCCGAGTTTGATCCCCGGTATCAAAAAAAAAAAAAATGGACTTTGCACTGCACTGGTATAAAAATTGACATGAGGAGCTGGAGTGTAACTCGCTGGTACAGCACTTGCCCATCCTGGGTGGGCCTCTGGATTCCATTGCCAGCACTACAAAAAAAAAACAAAAAACCAAAAAATAGTTGACATCAGGAAGATTTAGTAGTAGTAAAAAATATGAACTCACATGGTTTCTGCCTCAGCTTCCCAGAGTATGAGATTATCGGCATGCACTACCACACCTAGCTTCTACAATATTCACTACTGATTTTCACACTTATCACAATGAACACATATCAGTGTACGTGTTTCCCAGATGATCTCATATTTTATAGTAAGTTTGTTCAAATCAGAATCCAAATGTCATCTGATATGTCTCTCTTTTTTTTTTTTTCTCGATACTAGGTTTTTTGGGGTTTTTTGGATTTTTTTGTCTTTGGTACTGGGGATCGAACTCAGGACCTTCCACTTTCAAAGCAGGCACAGTGCAACTGAGCTAAATTCCCAGCCCTCAGTACTAGGGATTGAATTCAGGACCTTGCACTTGTGAGGCAGGCACAACGCCACTGGGCTAAATCCCAGGCCCTTGATATGTCTCTTAAATTGTTAAGATCTGTAACCATTCCCATTCTTTTGTATGCCATTTATTTCTTAAATAAGCCAGGTCATTGGCCCTGTACAATTGTTCTTGATCTGGATTTGGCTGATGGCATCTTTGCAGTGTTTCAAGATGTCCTTCACCCCCAGAATCTCCTGGAAACTGGAAACTAGATCAGATTAGAGATCATTCTAGCAAAAGCTCCTCCCTGGAGGCACTGCACCTCTAATGGTCCCACATGTAGTGACATTTGAGGCTCGGGTGTCCAGGTCTTGATCCCTCTGCCGAGAAGCCTTCAATCAACCTTTCACCAACTGGCTTTAGGGGAAATCTTACACCAGATTAAGGGTAGGCTGTAGCTTAGTGGCAGAGAGCGCTTGCCTAGCATGTGCAAGACCCTAGGTTTGATTTGGTTATTAGCAAATAAGTAAGTAAAACCAGACCAGATCATGTCTTTCCTACTCAAAACCCACCAGTGGCTTCCACCCCAAGATGAAGTCCAAAGTCTTCGCCAGGCCAGACCCCTCTCTGACCCTACTACCCTCCATCCCACCTCCATTCATTCCAGGCACAATGCAGCCTCCCCAAAGTTCATCATGCCTAGCTCCTGCCTACCTCCGGGCCTTTGCAGTGGCTGTACCCTCTTCCTGGAAAGCTCTTCCCCACATGGCTCACTTTCAATCTCCATTAGAATCTCACAGAGGCCTTCCCTAACCATCCTCTCTGAAATAGCACTTCCACTCCTTGCTGTTTCCTCTTCTGCTTTATTTTTCATCAAAGCCCCTTGTATTCCTTTTTTTTTTTTTTTTTTTTTTTGGTACCAGGGATTGAACTCAGGACCTTGCACTTGCAAGACAGGCACTGGAACCAATGAGCTAAATCCCCAGCCCAAAGCCCCCTTGGATTCTGACAGATATTTTTGTAATGTTTCTCTTCAATCTAGAATGGGAATTCCATTCATACTGTAGAAGCCCAAGCCCCTAGCAAAAGGGACACTCCTATCCACGTGCACTATTTATTTATTTAGATACTGGAGCTCAAAACCCAACGTTATTCTACCACTGAGCTACAACCTGAGCTCTTTTTACTATTTTTTAAAATTTTTGCTTTATTGGTACATTTTAGGTATACAATATAATGACATTCATCATTGGAAATTTGCACCTTTACATAATCTCTCAGTTCTTAACTTTTTTCCCCT
>NW_004624907.1:74467-128282 GCF_000247695.1 Heterocephalus glaber
CTGTGATTCTGATGGACTTTCCTTTGTATGTGATTTGTTTCTTTTCTCTAACTGCTTGTAGAACTTTGTTCTTCTGTTGGGTTTCTGGAATCTTAACTATTATATGCCTATGTGTACATTTTTTTTATCAAGGCTATTTGGAGTCCTGTATGCCTCACTTATCTGTATGTCAAGTTCTTTTCCCCTGCTTGGGAAGTTTCCTGCGATTACTTCTGTGAACAGTTTTTTTATGTCATCTGCACCCTATCCTGTTTCTTCATCAACTCCAATCAGTCTTATGTTATTCTTCCTTGCATCATCTAGCAGCTGCTGGATTGATTTCTCATGGTCCCTTACAATTTTGAAGCAATTTTTCTTTTCCTGGTCACTAATTGCAATCTTATCTTCTATATCTGAAATTCTGTCCTTGGTTCTATTTTTTATCTGTGTCTTCTCTAGATTTATTAATCATGTCTTGCACTATGGGCACAATTTCTGCTGTTATTGGATAAATTTTTTCTGATTTCATTTTTTCCAGATCCTCTTTTGTTGCCATTTCAGGGAGTCCAGGGTGGTTGAATATCAGAGTGTTCCATCTCGTTTCCCTTTGGGGTTGCTGTAGATGACCTGGAAGTCTGGTTCTGAGGCTTGTTTGTGTGTCTTCTCATTTTGACGGGGGGGGCGTGCTGCTGGTGCCCATGCAGCTCACCTCCTCGGTGCTGGGAGCAGTTGTAGGTTGGCCTGGAAGCCTCCTACTCTGCACTGGGAGCTGTGGCTAGTCAACCTGGAAGCCTCCTCTGTGCTGGGACCTGTGGTAGGATGGCCTGGAAGCCTCCTACTCTGCACTGGGAGCTGTGGCATGTCAACCCAGAAGCCTCCTCCTCTGCTTCTTTTTACTTTTTGTTTTGAGACAGGGTCTTGCTAAGTTCCCCAGGCAAGACTCAAAACTTGCAATCCTCCAGCTTCAGCTTCCCTCGCTGCTGGGATTACAGATGTTCACCAACACATCTGGCTTCATTTTTTAAAAATACATTTCAAGGAGGGGTGTGATGGCACACACCTGTAACCCCAGCACTTAAGAGGCTGAGGCAGGAGGATTGCCATGAATTTGAGGCATGCCTGGGCCATATAGTTAGTTCAACACCAGCCTGGACTACACAGTGAGACCCTGTCTCAAAAAATAAATAAATAAATAAATAAAATATATTTCAAAATAAATTGTAGGCACATAGTAGGTACTCAGCAAATAGGGGTTTTGTTTGCTTGCTTCCACACTAGGAATTGAAGTCAAGACCTATTGTATGCTAGGCAAGTGCTCTTCCTGTGAACTACACCTCTAGGCCTTGTCTACATTTTATTTTGAGACAAAGTCTTGCTAAAATGCTCAGGCTAGCCTTGAACTTGAGATCTTCCTGCCTCTGCTTCCTGAGTAGCTGTAACTACCACTGAGCCAAGCTTAGCAAATAGTTCATGAGTGAATGAGTTCACAGGTTGTTTCACACTGGATCCACTGAACTTAAAGTAGGTAGAGACTCCAGTGTACCTAAAGAAGAGGGCAGAAGGGCTGGGGACTTAGCTCAGTGGTGCTGCCACCTGCCTCGCAAGTGCAAGGTCCAGAGTTTGATCCCCAGTACCAAAAAAAAAAGAAGAGGGCAGTCCTCTGCACATATTTGTACCCCCAAATGCCACAATTATTAATTGTCCCTTTCCGGCAGGTCTTTTATAGGACACTAGAGATGTAGCAGCGACCAAGATAAACCCAATCCTTTCCCTCCCACAGACCAGCAGGAGGAGACAGACATAACAGTGCCAATAAACCTATAAAAACAACCCATGCAAAATGATGCCAAAGGAAAGGAGAAGAACAGGACATTGGAGGTAAACAACATGTAGACCTAGAAGAGTCTGGCAGTGAAACAGTGTGATGGGACAATAGATGTGCCTGAGGAGGGTTGTGTAGAAGTTGGGGACAAAGAGCAGCAGGAGGAGGGTCTTCCATCGAGAAAAGAAAAGATACAGAAGGAGGGGGAGGGGTGGGTCAGGTGAATATGAGGGGGTCCTTGTAGGCCTCAGTAAAGAGTTTGGGGCTTTGTCTGAAAAGTTCAGAATGGGATAAGGAAAGGTTTGATTGGGACTGGGAAACATCCCTCTGACTGCTGAGTGGGACACAAGCTGGAGGGAGGGATAGAGAATCCCAGCCCGGGGATGAGGCCAGAGCTGGGGTCCAGGCAGGAGAGGACTGGGCTGGGCCAGGGTGGCATTGTGGGGAGAGGCAAGAGGCTGGTGAGAAGGAGGTCTCCGAAACTGAATCGTCCACCGGGTGACTGCAGGGTGGGCAGTGTCCAGGAGGACCCCAGAGCTCAGGCCTGGGTGGCAGGATGGATGTTGGAGCCATCACCAAGGGGAGACACAAATGAGAGAGCCCCAGAGCTAATAGAGAAGGTCCCCGAACAGCCAGCTGAGGACTGAGGCATCAACTGAAGGGCAGTGAGGAGCTACAGCTAAGCAAGGGCAGGATCAGATTTGGTCTCTGAAACATCTCTCTTGATGTTAGCTGGGTAATGTGGTGGGAAAGCAAGAGTAGAGGGGCCGCAGGAACATCAGGAAGCCACATGGATAGGACTCTGTGATGCAGAGAAAGGATGCCAGCCTCCTCCTGCACAGACTGTCTATACAGAGCTAAACTCACAGGGCACAGAAATGGACATGCAGTCAAGCCGATACCCAGGCCTCATATCTGCAAGGACCCGGATGCACAGTCCAGCTGGGAAGAGAGCAGAGGGGAAGTGCTGGGACAGAGATGAAATGTCAAACCTCACAGGAAACTTGTCAGCTGTCATCACCACGTGCAAGAAGCCACACACACTTTAACCTAGACCATCCTCTCACGAGCCCGTGACACAAATCCACCCTTACTCCCATCTTACAGATAGACACACTGAGAACCAAGCAGGAGGTCAGTCACTAGCCAGAGCCTGCCCTTAGCAGTAGAGACAGGATTACAACCTGGGGTGGCGGTGACCTCTTGAGTTTGAGTCATACACTGGTGTCTGCTTCTGCATCCTAGTGGGTTCTGGTGTGTATGAGCATCTGTGTGTCTCCCTGCCTGAGTGCCTCCCCCAACCCTGACGCCCTCCCGGCAGTGAAGTTCCATCACTGAGGTCAATCCAGGAGGCAGCTCCTGACCCGACCTGTCTGAGGATGTCCGTGGGCTGGCCATGTGCCCCAGCGTGTCTCTGCCCGTCCCAGCCTCTGTCTGTGTTGTCTATGCCATCTGAGTGTGCGTGTGTGTGTGTGTGTGTGTGTGTGTGTCCATGTGTCCTTGTCCAAGGAGCCTTGAGTGTGAGGGGGAGGGAAGGGCCCCACAGGCCTGCCTGGGGCTGGACTGGGGGGTGGAGGCGGAGAGGGGGCAGCACTGGCTGGAGGGGAGTGGAGTTCTGGAGAATGTTTACCAGTCCCAGAGAGCCCAGAGGGACAGCGCCCCCAGTCTGACAGAGAGGCACACAGCCTCGAGCCCAACTGGGGGCGCCGCCACCAGGCAACCCTTCCCCCTTCCCAGCCTCCCTCCAAGGTCCCTTTAAGACAGGGCTGGTCCTCTTCGCCTCCCCTCCCGGCATTACATTAACCCTTCGCTGTCCAGGTGGCCCCCTGGGCGCCAGGCCGGGTGGGCGGAGGCAGAGGGAGCCTGGGCGGGGAAAGTGTTGCCCAAAGTCTAGGAGGGAGAGGAGGCTGGGGAGCCAGGAAGGCAACTTCGGAGGAGCAAGCGGAGCCTGCCAAGGGGCCCTTGCTGTGCCAGGTGGGCAGTGCCAAATCAGAGGAGCCCGGAGCTAGGGGGAGGGCTGGGAACAGCCCGGCCCTGCCCCCTCCCCTGCGACGTGCCCAGCAACTTCGGGAGAAAAGTTTGGCATCGACTACGTGGTGGTGCCTGAGGATGGGCAGGGTTCCACTGGCCTGGTGCTTGGCCCTGTGCTTTTGGGGCTTCATGGTCCCCAAGGGTGAGTGATGGGGGCTCCTTGGGGGCTCCTTCCTGGGGCCAGGGCAGTGGGGAGGGGAGGTGGGGGATGGATGGCAGGTGTTGGGGGGTGGGGAGCTGGGCAGGCTTAGGGAGTTTCCTTGGGACAACAGAGGGACATAGAAAAAGGGAGAGCAGGAGAAACAGACTGAGAGAGGCAGCGGGAGAGAAAGAGAAAGGAACAGAAGGACCAGAAACAGAAACTGAGAGGTCCAGAGACGGAAGAGATGGACACAGGGACAGCGACTTGAGGGCCTGAGGGAGGGCTGGGCACAGGACTTGAGTCTGGGCCCTGAGGAGAGGGACTGGGCCGGGGTAGGTGGGAATCTTCCCCAAAGGAGCCCCACGCCAGGCAGGCGGGATGAGGAGCACTCGGGGGGCTTGGGGTTCCCCCGCCACCGTCAGCCCCCATCTTTCTCTTACCACAGCCTGCTCCACCTCTGACAACGAGGGTCTCTGTCTTTGTCTCTGTCTCTACCTCCAGCTTAACATCTCTGTGGGGCTCCTTTCTCTCTTTCTCCCCCATCTCCTCTCTGTCTTTATCACTGCCTGTTCTCTAAGAGTCCCCCCTTCCAGTCTCCCTCTGGGACTACTCTGCCCCTTGAGTCTCCTCTTAGGGGGTGTTTCTTTTTCTATCTCTTCTTTTATCTCTGTTCCTCTCTTTCACCCCATGTCTAACTTCTGTCTCTCCTTTCCCATCCCTTTTTTTCCCCTCTATCCACGAGCCCAATCTGTTAAATCTCTAGAGACACTAAGGGCAGGCACTGGCCCTGCCAGGCAATCCAGAGCGTGGGAGGCTGCCAGATCCTGGGCCTACTTCCCAACGGACGCATGGATGCTGGACCTCAGTCCCCTGGGAAGACTCCCATCCTCCCCCAGGCCTCCACCCTCTCTGAGGTCACTCTGCAACTATGTGGGCCTAAGAGCCTGGGGGGGTCTGGGCAGCTGGTGGGCAGGCAGAGACAGGATGGAGTTGAGGAGCCAGGGAAATTGAGATTCCCAACCTCACTCCTTCCCATCCTCCCCACAGGAGCACAGGCCGAGGTCGATGACCCCTTTGTGGAGAGCCCAGGGAACGTCACCGGTTCCCGGGGAATCACCACGGTCCTTCGATGTGAGCTCAAGGTTCGGGGGGAGCCCCCCGAGGTGAACTGGCTTCGGGATGGACAGGTCTTAGAGCTGGCGGACAGCACTCAAATCCAGGTGCCCCTGGGTGAAGACTGGCAAGATGACTGGAAAGTGGTCAGCCGACTCAGGTGTCCAGCTTCTTTCCCCGACCAGCCACACCCCAAACCCTGACCCCGCCCCCTCCCTCACACAGCCTCACCTGGGTTGGGTTCCCGTCTTGAACACTTGCTGGCCATGTGGCTTGGAACTTGTGACATGTTTCATTTTTATCTTCTGTAAACTGAGTTAAAAATAGTTCGTATGTCATCCTTTCTATGAGGTTCTTGTCCCCCGCTTTCAGTTCTGCCGACCCCTCCAGGTGTCCAGCTCTGACCCGGAACCTCTCCATTCCTCCTCTTGCTCCATTAGCATCTCCTCCCTGCAGCTTGTGGATGTGGGGTGGTATCAATGTGCCGTGGACCTGAGAGGACAGAACTTTATGTCCCAGCCTGGCTATGTAGGGCTGGAAGGTGAGTCCTGAGGTCACAGGGCACTAGGGATTCAGGGCATCCCCTGGAGACATATAGCCCAGGGATGTCAGAGGTCTCAGGGAGTCTGGAAGCTAGGGGTCCATAATTATGGGGGAGCAGATCAGGGAGGATATGTGCTGGGGGAAAGATATCTTGGGGGTGATTTGATCTGTGGGTCAGGCATGCTGGGGTAGGACATTCTGGGAATCAGAGGCACATAACTTAACCCTCCCTCATCTCCCCCTAGGGACCTCACTTTCTTCATCAGTAAAATGAAATGGCAAGTCACACATTGTGGGAAAGAGACATGAGGGGCCCAGATCTACTGGGAGGGCTGGGCGAGGAGAATCATATACTGGAGTCATGTGCTCTGAGGACAGAGGTCTGAGGAGTCAGACATCTAAAGGAGACTCAGATGTCCTTGGGGACCAGACATCAGCGGGGAGCAGATCAAAGACCTTACAGAGTTGGTC
This sequence comes from Heterocephalus glaber, assembly GCF_000247695.1. The sequence goes on from NW_004624907.1 coordinate 80,569, forward strand.
TGGTATCCAAAGCCTCCAGCTTTGGAGGGTCAGAGAGTTGGGAGGTTCAGGGGGACTTCAGCCTCTGTCACCGCTCTTGCCCTAGGCCTCCCTTACTTCCTGGAGGAGCCTGAAGGCCGGACTGTAGCCGCCAACACACCCTTCAACTTGAGCTGCTGGGCCCAGGGACCGCCAGAACCAGTGCGCCTACTCTGGCTCCAGGATGCTGTCCCCCTGGCCCCATCCTTGGGCCACAGCCCCCAGCACAGCCTGCAAGTTCCAGGTGAGTCTGGGATTTGGGCCAGGTGTTTGGAGAAGATCAAGCAGGTGAGATGTCTGGGCTTTCCTGCTGCCTGTGCATGTTTCTCTGCTCTGCCCTCTGTCTGTGTGAGTCTCCACCTCACTCATTTCTCTCCATGTACCTTTCTCCACCTCAGTCTGCCTGTTCTCCATTTCCTTGACTCTCCGTTGCTTTCTCACTGTGTGTACCTCTGTCTTTCTGTCTCTCTGTCTCTGCCTCTCTCGCCTGCCATTTAGCCCAGCCTCTCTCTGAATAGCATTCTTTGTTCCGAACTTTCTCTGAGCTGTTCCGTGGCCCAAGTGTGTGGGACTGGTGCCCCCCTGTCAGCCTTTGACCCAAACAGGGCCCTGGAACCAAACTCTCCTGCCCCCTCCTCCTACCGCCTGCCCTGAAGAGATCTGCTGGCCTCTGTCAAGGGGGCCACAGCCCAAAGAAGAAAGAAGACAGGAGACAGAGAAAGACAATCACAGAGGTTAGGACAAGAGACACAGGAAGGGACAGGTCACAGAAGTGACCCAAGATGGAGAGAGAAGAGACAGGGAGTCTGAGTGGTATAAGCCCTTCCTTCAGGGTGACCTTCCCCTCTGTACCGCTGAGACCCAGCACCTTGCTAAGGGTCACACGGCCTGGACACGAGGCTTTCCCTTGTGGAGGGAGGAGAGACAGAGGCACGCAAATTGGGGCAGCTCAGTCAGAGGAGGCTGCTGAACCCTGAAGAGCCCGGTTTCCCAAGCTCTGATCTGCTGCCCCCCTTTGCTGGGGTGCAGAGGAGTCTCCTGGGGTGGAGGGACATGCCCACATTCCAGGGCCCCTGAGTGTGCAAGGAAGCAGTGATGAACACACCAGCCCCCAGAGGGGTGACTCAGGCCCATGGCTCCAGTAGCCTAGTAGGGACAGGGATGGGGTTTGAGTCAGCCTGGCAGGATCTGGGAGAGGAGCAGGGGGAGAAATAGGGGTGCAGGTGTGAGAGGGTCTGTGTGTGATGTGTAGTGATAGAGGGACACACACATACCACATACACAGGGGTCTTGGTATACATCTTTGTCCACTTGGATCTGTGAGTCCATATATCCATCACCATCAACCTCTGTATGAAAGTGTGCCTTAGCAAGGGTCAGCTTTGTGGAGGTCTGTTTGTGTTTGTGTGTGTAATCACTGAGTACGGTGTCAGGCTGTATCGGTCTCTCTTTGTGTTCGTAGGTGTTGACACTGTGTAAGAGTGGAGCGGGGGCAGGGATTTAGCTCAGTGGTTCCGCCGCCAGTGGCCCTAACAGTAGGTTTTGTGGCTGTTTTGCACACCTCCGTCTACATGGAGGTGACAGTGTCAGCTCACAGGTGTGCACCTCACAGTGTGTGTCCAGGTATGGGCTCCTGTTCCCCATAGAATCAGGATGTGTCCGTGGATGTTGGTATGTTTCTTATCAGCTGTCAAATGTCTGTACCTGTGTGTCCGTGGATGTCTCTGTAGCCTGTGTGTGTATGTCATGGGGTGACAGTGTAGGCATGTGACTGTCACCATGGAAAACTGGGTCCCAGTGTGTATGTGAAAGAGCGACTGAGATTCGCAGCAGGACAGTGACAACATCTTCTGCCTCCATCTGCTCCCCTTGTGTGTGTATCAGCCTTGGCTGCCTCTTGGTGGTCAACACTAGGGTGCCCATGAATCGGCGTGCACCTGCACATTTGTGTCAACCTGTGCATATGTGGCAGTGACTCCCTCCCTGTCCAAAGTAGGCCTGTGTGTCTACACAACTGTGGGTTTGTATCAATCTGCATCTCAGTGGACATGAAGCAGCCTGAGCATGCCCAGCTGTGTTTTGGTGCTGAGGAAGGCCTGGCTGTGTGTTTGTGTTTGTGTGGGAACAAGTCAACACTACCTTTCCTGTGTCGCGGTGTGTATCTCTTTGTCCCCTTCAACTTCAACATCTTTTTGCTCTGTAGTGTGAGTATCCCAACATGCAGCAAGGTTTGTCAGCATCAGTTTCCTGTGTATGTCATGTTGTTGCCAGGTGTTTGCTGCACACATGGTTGTATTTATGCGTGTGTTCCAACACTGACTCATTAGTGGACATGTATGTCTCTGTGTATGTACACCAGTGTAGGCCCCGTGTGTTTACCAGTAAGTCACTGTGCGTTTGTGTCACTGTGTGCTTAGGGCAGCATCAGCCCTATGCGTTGTGGCTTAGTGAGAGGTGTGTTGTCCGAGTGCATATTTGTGCTAATAAGGGGCCCTGTGTGTTTAAATGTGATTCATTGTGTGGGGGGTGTCTTGTGAAGGAATTCTGTCAGTTCTTGGGTCTGTCCCTCTATCTGACTCAGGGCGTGCCCCCTCTCTCCCTCCATCCCTCTTGTTCCCTTGGAAAAGCAAGGGGGGGGGGGAGCGGATGGGAGAGGTGGTGCAGAACATCTGGAAAGCACATCTGGGGTCCACAGGCTTCAGTCGTGGGGCAAGAGCCCGCTGCAGGGGAGGAGTCCCTCACACCTTGGTACCTCCTGTGCCCTTCACTCAAGGTCCAGTCCCTGGGGGGCTGGGAGGCTGGGAAAGGGGGTCCCTGGAGCCTCCCCGGCACTGGCCGGCCGGAAGTGCCTCGGGGTGGGGAGGCGCGGGTGACTCACGCGGGGGCAGGAATGCTGCGGTCGGTCGTAACTGGACCACGGTCCAGAACCCCCTCCCGCCCCGCCCCGGGCTGCCCTGCCCGGGGCGCCAGTTCCCGCGCAGTGACCCTGGCGGGGCCCCCACGTGCCAGGTGGCTGGATGCAGCCCAGCTGCCCGCCCAGATCGGCCACCTGCCCAGGCTGCCCGGTCCCGGCCCCGCGCGGGGACTGTAGGACTGCGGGGCGGGCACCTGCCCTCCCCCTTCCGGCCTCAGCCACTCTGCCCTTCTCGCTTCTCCGCTACAGCTGAAGGAGGAAAGGAAATTTTGTGTCTGTGGTTGAAGGCCGCCCTCGCAAACCAGCCAGGTGGTGGGAACGCAGATACCGCAGGCACTGCACAAGCACACCGCGGCTGCGGCTCCACCCAGGCCGCAGGCTCATGGGCTCATAAAGCCAGGCGCGCACACAGCATGCAGGGCCCCGACTGATGACTGGGTCCCCTCACATCCTGTCACAGCCACGTTGTGTGTCCGCGTAAGTTGTGTAGCTGTGAGTGCTGTGTCTCTATGTGTTTACATTTCTGTCTCTTGCATGCACCCTTAGGTGTGCATTCATGGTGGCGGTGACACAGATGTGCGCACACACACTGGTGCATACAAGTACACAAACACAAGAGGCACAAACACATGGACACGAAATCCACTCCTGGACACCCAAAAACAGTTATTCAAGGTATATACATTAACTGGCTTGCTCATGGAATTGTACATGCACACATTTCTACACACAAACACACTCAGAAACGCTCATGAAGACACAGATACACACACACATATTCATTCGCTCATTTAGCAACACAAACTCGGCCCCTGGAGCTGACATTGGTGGAGGAGACCCACATGAACAGGACACCTGGGCCACATGGAAAGCATGCTGCGGCTGCTGAGAAGAGCCCAGGAGAACAGCAAGCAGGACTGGGGACAGATAGGGAGGGGAGGTCCCCATTTTACACAGGGTGGTCAGGAGCCGCGTAGCAGCGGTGTTGTTTAGAATCAAACACAACGGAGGGAGAGAACGAGCTGTGTGGACATCTGTGGGAAGACTTCCAAGCACAGGAAACAGAGGTGCTTAGTTCCCCGGACGGGAACGTGCTGCACGCGTGCGTGTGTGTGTGTTCCAGAAACACCAAGAGGCCAGTGTGGTGGGAACAGACTATGCTAGGAGGAGAGGGTTTGGGAGGAAGAGCAAACCCTTATACCTTGACACACATTCACATCTGTAGGTATGTGTCTATTAGGTGTATGTGCGTCGGCCTGTCTGCATAAGCCAATATAAATGTCTCTGTACATACACATGAGTTTGCATGTTTCTCTGATCTATACATGAACATGTGTGTTTCTGTGTAGCTCTGTGTGTCTCTGGATGTAACAGTGTGTGAGTGCATGCGTGTATGTGTGTGTGTGTTCAGTGTGTTCTGAGTGTGTGCCTTATATGTATGGAGGGAGGGTAGAGCTGAGGCCATGGGCCTGTCCATATAATTGGGGTCAGGGTCTGTTCCTAATGTATTCCCCTCCCCTTTGTGCCCCACACTTCCTCGTTATACCCAGATAGGCTGGCCTGACACTGTCCTGCTGGCCATGATGGAGTGGCCCAGCCTGGCCAAAAGTCTGTCCTTCCTCTGTTTGACACTGGCTCCTCCCTCATATGGCTCCCTAGGCCTGAACAAGACATCTTCTTTCTCCTGTGAAGCCCACAATGCCAAGGGGGTCACCACATCCCGCACGGCCACCATCACAGGTAATGGAAAGTGGTTGGGGAAACTGGGTGTGTGAAGGCCTGGCCAGAGCAGAAGGCAGAGGGCAGGGTGAGGAGTTCTAGGCAAAAGTCCCCCAGGATCACGCACTCCTCTTGTCTGTCCACAGTGCTCCCCCAACAGCCCCGAGACCTCCACCTGGTTTCCAGCCAGCCCACGGAACTGGAGGTGGCTTGGTCCCCTGGCCTGAGTGGCATCTACCCTCTCACTCACTGCACCTTACAGGTGAGATCCTCTGACTTTGATCACCTCAGTCTACCCACAAATGCAATACCTATCCTTGCCCCTCCAGGCCAGTGGTGTGTTGAGAGGTAACAGATCCTAGGTTTGTGCCAGATGTCCTGGATTCAAATCCTGACTCTGCTACCTGCTGATTGTATGAACTTGAGAAGTGACTTAGTCTCTATGGGCCTCAGTTCTCTTATCTATAAAATGCGCACAGTGATAGCAATTAACTGATCAGCTTGTTTGAGAATTAAATGAGTAAATGCACGTAGCAAACTTAGTATCTGGAACAAAGGAGATGTCTATGAGGGTCTGGAGCTGTTTCTGTCCCCACTGGGCATCCACAATTCTGTACTTCTGCATCTCAGCCCTGACCACTCTGGGTTGTCACTGTGTGGGGTGAGTCTGTCCCCCACTGGTCTGTGGCCCATGTGAGGGTGGGGCCAGAGCTGTCTGTCACACTGGCTCCTCGTTAAGGCCTAGCACAGGCCAGACAGTGGGGTTGTTTTCTGACTAAGGCCAGCTAGACCTAACCTCTGCACTGAAGTTGCTCCTGTGGTGGAGCAAGAAAAACACAAAAACAAACAGAAATGAATCACCCAGCCCTGCAAACACAAAGCTCACATCCAAAGCTCTCTGAAATTGGGAAGTTGGAGGTGAGGGTTGGACAGCGTCTGTAATGTGAGGTGACATTGTCAATAATGACCAACTTCTTTGGAGTGTTAACTGTGTGCTGGGCCTTCTGCACATTTCCTCGTGTGTCTGTGAAGGACAGTCTATGGATAGACCCATTTTCCAGATGAAGAAACTAAGACTCCAAGTAATTAAGCAGCTCACCAAAAGTCACAGGCAGGAAGTAGCGGAGGTAAGATCTGAGCCCTGTCTCACCAGTCCCAGCAGTGCTCTTGACCTCATAGAGGCCATTTGGAACCAGTGCTTCAGCAGCAATTGCTTTTCTTCCTTTTGTTTCATTTTGGGTTTTTATTTTGTTTTGTTTTTTTGGTACCGGGGATCGAATTCGGGACCTTACAAGACAGGCGGTAGAACCACTGAGCTAAATCCCCGGCCCTCATTTTGTTTTGTTTTAATGTGGTGCTGGGGATGCAGTCCAGGGCTTCACACATGTAGGCAATCAGCATATCACTAAGCGACACTCTGGGCCACAGAAACTGCTTCTCACACTTACCCTGGGCATATCTGCTTGTCACTTTCACCCTAGAATACAACAGCTGTTCTTCTTGCCCTTTTCCAAGTAAGGAACTGAGACCCAGAGGAGGAAAAGGACCTGTTCCATCCCCCGTGGCTGGAAGGGTAAAGCTGAGATTCAATCCCCGAGGCTAGCCTGATTTGGGAGACCTCAAATGGCAGGTCAGGCGTCAGCTGCACCCCCACCCACACCCATCAAAGGCCCCCCAGGAAAGCAGAAGTGTGTCCCCTTCCCTCTCCAGATCTCACTTCCTGCTGTGAGGGGGCTGGGGCTGAAGGGCTCCAGCAGGAGGACCATGGCCGTCCCAGGAAAAAGAGAAGTGGGAGTGGGCATGAGCCCACTGTCTGCACCCATCTCCCCTTTGTCCTGGCAGAGAGGTTCCTCTTCCCATCTGTCACTGTGGGTCAGAGAGCAGGCATGCAGAAAGCCTCACCCCTTCCACTACCCACCATCCGCCCACCTTCTCCCTGGGTCATGTGATGGTGTCCTCCTCCCCCTTGGGGGCTGTGTGACTTTGGGCGAGCTATGTAGCCTCTGGGCCTCAGCTTCTTTTTCTTCTGTAAAATGGGCATGAGAAAGGAAATCGAGCCCATGGGATATTATGAAAAGTCAGTGAGTTCATCCAAGAACGTGCTTGACAGGGAGCTTGACACACACTTGGCACTCAAGAAATGTTAGTAATGCCTGGGGTGGTGGCGCACACCCGTGATCCCAGCACTCAGGAGACTGAGGCAGGATGATGGCCACAAGTTCAAGGCCAGCCTGGGCTACATAGTGAGCTCAAGGCCAGCCTGAACTACATAGTGAGACTCTGTGTCAAGACAAAAAAAAATATTAGCTATTAAGAGTATGATATGCCAACCTGTTTACATGCATTGTGTCTTTAGGCTTTGCACCTTGACAGGTAGGACTCTGAGGCCTCTTTTCTAGTGACAGAAACTGAGACTCAGAGATGTTAAGAATCAATCTCTCGGGCCAGGGATTTAGCTCAGTGGTTCTGGCGCCTGCCTCACAAGCGCAAGGTCCCGAGTTCGATCCCCAGTCCCCCAAAAAAATAAAAATAAAAAACAAAAAAATAAAAAAAAGAATCTCCCTCTCTCTCTCTCTCTCTCTCTCTCTCTCTCTCTCTCTCTCTCTCTTTTTTCTCAGCACTAGTAGGGATCAAACAACCCAAGGGTACTCTATCACTGAGCTACCTCCCCAGCCCTTGTCTTAGTGAGACAAGTCTCACTAAGTTTCCCTGGCAGGACTCAAACTTTGTATCCTCCTGCCTCAGCCTCTGTCTGTAAGTGCTGGGATTACAGGCATGGCTGGGTAAGAAACAGCTTTTGTCGTGCAGCCAATACTGTGCAAGCCAACATACCATGTAGCAGTGTGGTTGGGATCTCCAAGGTAAAGGCGAGGTCCTGGCAGCAGTGCTCCTGAGATGTGTGGCTGTGAGTTTTACAGTTGTAGCTTTGTGGTTCCACATAGTAGAGCTACGGTCCCCTCCATCCTGATTGTCACGTCTTGGGGAGTAGCTGGGTGTGCAAGAGGGGGTGTCTCTGTGCAGGGTGTGCATTCCAAGCAGCCGTGCACACACAGACAATGACAAAGACACACACTGCATATGCACAGGCACCCTTCTAAACAAGCCCTGTAGAGTAGGGAGCCACTATCATCATTCCATTTGGGGGGGTGGGGACAGGGTTTTGCTATGCAGTCAGGCTGGTCTTGAACTCATGGTGATCCTCCTGCCTCAGCCTCCCTCAGTGCTGGGATTACAGGTGTGCCCCACCACACCTGACCATTCCATTTTAAAGGTGAGGAACCTGAGGCACATCCCTGAGGAGTGGGAGAGCCAGCACCCATGTTCTTCAGTACTAACCTCCCCTGCCTTTTTGGACAGATAAGAGGCATTGGTGCTATTGTTGATGTTCTCACTGTAAGTAGAGCAGAGGATTTGGAGACAGGAAGTCATGTTCCCCCTTCATCGGTGACAAACTGATGACTTTGGAGTCCATGTGTCCAGGCCTCAGTGTAATGGACATAAGCACAGCACTTACTGCGCACAACAGCATTGATGTGAGAATCAAACAAACTCAGTCTGAGGGGCAGCTCAGTGGTAGAGCGTGTGCTTTGCATGCTCAAGGCCCTGGGTGTGATGCCCATCACCCCCCCACCCCACCCCCCAAAATAATTCAGATTTGTGAAGGGCTCAGAATGATGTCAGTAAAGGCATACTTTGGGCCGGGGATTTAGCTGCTCCACACCTGCCTTGCAAGCGCAAGGTCCTGAGTTCAATCCCCATTAGGGGAGAGGCACACAGTTTTTTGAGGGTTTGTTTGTTTGTTTGTAGTACTGGAAATTAAACCCAGGGCCTTCACACTGAGCTACACCCCAAGCCCTTTTTTATTTTTTATTTTGAGACAGGGTCTTGCTAAGTTGCTAAAGTGCCCAAACTTGCAATCCTCCTGCCTGTCTTCCAGAGTCCTGGGATTACAGATGCGTACCACCACACCTGGCTCCCAGCCCATACATTTAATCCTTAAACAACCCTTTAAGGCATTTGAGTGTCTTATCCTCCATTTTCCACATGGGGAAACTGAGGCTCAAAGAGAGAAAAAAGTGTGTGGGCATGGTGGTGCACACTTGTAATCCCAGCAGGAGGATTGCCAATTCCAGCCCAGCCTGAACAATTTAGCAATTTAACCAGACCCTGTCAAAATAAGTTGTTTTTTTTTTAAAGGCTGGGGTTGTAGCTCAGTGTGAAAGTCCTGAATTCAGTCCCCATGGCTGGCTAGAGGTGGCTTTTGACTGTGCATGTCACACAGCTGTATGATTTCCTTGCTTTATAAATCCAGGCATCCATGTTGTCCTAACCTGCAGCTGCAGCACACATACACGTGCACATGCACACAGCTAGGACACCACCACCGAGGGTCATGTGGCTACTGTGGATGACCTTGGGGTCATCCTGTCCTCACGCCCTTTCCTCTCCTCAGGCTGTGCTGTCGGACGATGGGGTGGGCAGCTGGCTGGGAGAGCCAGAACCCCCAGAGGAGCCCCTCACCCTGCAAGCATCCGTGCCCCCTCACCAGCTTCGGCTGGGCAGCCTGCATCCTCACACCCCTTATCACATCCGGGTGTCGTGTGCCAGCAGTCAGGGCCCTTCGCCTTGGACACACTGGCTTCCCGTGGAGACACCAGAGGGAGGTAAGGGGGCTGGGAGGGGTTGTCACCACCGCCCTGCTGGAGCTCACTTGCATCAGTGCCCCCAGCATCCTCTCACCCCTTTATTCCATGTGGCCTCGCCTCCCTTCAGTCTTCTCCCCAACACCCACACACCCCCGCTGCCCCGGCATCCCTCCCAGATCTCTCCGCTGAGCTTCTGCTCACAGAGGCCTGCAGGAGTGTGCCTTCTACCCTGCCCCCACTTCCTGGGAACAGGGGCAGGGTCAGGAAGAGGTGGGGGTGCCAGCTTCCCCTCTTCCCTGTCCTCTAGTGCCCCTGGGCCCCCCTGAGAACATTAGCGCCATGCGGAACGGGAGCCAGGTCCTCGTGCGTTGGCAGGAGCCAAGGGCACCCCTGCAGGGCACCCTGTTAGGGTACCGGCTGGCTTATCGAGGCCAAGACACCCCTGAGGTGGGTGCTGCTGGCTGGGTTGGGGTGGAATGGTTGGGAGAGGAGGGAGATGGGGAGAGGAAAATGGCAAAGCAGACATGGACAGTTGTGCAGGTTGGGTACCATACAGTTGCACCAATGCTTAGTGAAGCATATTCTGGGGAGCTTAAGGAATCCAAAGGAAGGTTGGGAATGGCTGTTTATGACCCATTGCAAAAGCATTTCTGTGGAATTACATACGCTAAACATTTTACAGTAGACAGCTGTATATCATCTTGAGGAAGGGGTGCTTTTTCCTGATTTCCACAAAGGTAGTAGCTGGGCTGGTAGAGAGACAGGATGGGAGGTGAGAGGGGGTAGAGAGGTGAAGATAAAAAGATAATTCAGTTCCTAGTGTTGGCTGCATAGTCTTGTGTGCCAAGTGCTGCACTAAGGGATTGAGGACATGGTGGGGAATGGGTCTTGTACAGTCCCTGCCTGGTGCAGCAGGTTCTGGTGCCCATGGGGATGGAGAAATGGAGATGAAGAACAGAGAGGAAGGGGCAGGGGGTGACGGGTGGAAGAAGAGGCAAAGGTTCTGAGAAAGAGATGAGGAGCTGAGGTCAAGGGTGCAGACTTAAAATTTAGGGGTCTGAGGTTCTCCCTGATTCCGCTTCTGACCTCCTAGGTGCTAATGGACGTAAGGCTAATGCGAGAAGTGACCCTGGAACTGCGGAGGGACGGCCCCGTGCCTAACTTGACTGTGTCCGTGGCAGCCTACACTGCTGCCGGCGATGGTCCCTGGAGCCGCCCTGTGTCCCTGGAGCCCTGGCGCCCAGGTAACTGCAAAGCCTGCTCAGCCCCCTTCAGCCCACCCACAAGGACCTCAGCTCCTGATGTCCCTGACTTGTTCCCTGTACCTTTCAGTGTCCCTCCTCCCTGACCTCAGCTCTGTTCCTACCTGTGCCTTAGCAGGAGCCTCCCTGCCTCCCTCACTTATGCCACACCAGTCTTCCCCTCTCTGAGCACGTCTCCCCTCTGTCCTTTCTCCTCACAGGGCAAGGACAGCCAGTCCACCAGCTGGGTAAGGGCTTTGGCACCCCCTTTTCCCTCCCTTCCCTCAACACCCACTTTTGTGCTTTTCAAACTCATCACTGTAATGCTCTACTTCTTGGGTTTGTGTGGTCCTTGATGGAAGTGCCTAGAATGGTCCAGTCCCAGTACATTGTAGGCACTCAGTGAATGGTCGGTCGGTGGGTGGGTGGGTGGATGGATGGATGGATGGATGGGTGGATGTGGTGTCCTCTTCACATCCATCCTTCTCAAATACTTCTCCAACAATTCTCAGACATTCTTCCTATACTCATTGCACCTTCCTAGCACTATTTCTGTCCTCCCTTTGTAACTCCACCCACTATCCTTAGATACCTCTCACATGCCTTCCTGTATTTCTTCACATACTTTCCCAACACACATCCACTCACATTCCAAGCATGTCCTGTTATAATCCTTCACTCCTCACACAGGCCTCCTACACCCATTGCACACACACACTGCTCTTGTGCAAACTCTATACACCTTGTACACACTCACCACACAGTCCACATTGAAAAACATACCCTGTACCTCACAACTCCCCTTGCACACTCATCCCATATTCCTTAGATATCACCCCTTCACCCTCACCAACACTAACCCATCTTGCTCTCTGCACACACAAATGAACTGTTTGTACAATCATCATATGGCCTTCTATGCTCCGTTCCACTCCTGCCCTCCTTGCACACCATTCCCACACTCCTCACCTGCCCTTCTCACATTGGTTACATGTTCACTGCACACTCCTTGCCCACTGAAGTTATCTCCTTAAAACTCATTGCTGGCTCCTTGTATGTAGAACTCCTCATTCCTCACATGCCTCACCCTCCTCACCACCCACCCCATCCCACGCTGCACACTCACCATGGCCCTTTGCACATTTATCTCACTTGTATTTTCACCTTATGAAAACCTTTCTGTGCTTGTTCGACGCTCCCCCAAGATATTCCTTAGTCCTTCGTCCACCAGACTCACTCTCCTTGCACATTCATTGCACAGGCCTCACATCCTATGCTGCAGGGATTCTTTTCTCCACTTACCTGTTTTTCCATACCTAGGTCCACCCTCCTTGCACAATCATCACACACACACACACACACACACACCCATGCTACTTCGGATTTACTCACCCTCATCCCATGTTCTTCCCTCCTTCCTTGCACAATCGTAACCCACTCCCGACACATCTGACTCCCCATTCCACTCTCTGCACACTCATAATGCACTCCTCAAATATCTGTCCTACAAGTTTCCCACTCTTTCGGCTTTAACACATATCACCTCCATTTCATGTCCTGCCCTTCCTTGGATGGGTGAAATGCCCATCACACACCTTACCCAGTACACCTACATCTTTTGCCTCCCTCACACATCACTCCCTGGGTCTCAGGGAACTGGATCCAATATCCCAGCCATGACCTGTCCCCCATACCCCGACAGTGAGTGAACCCCCCGCTCCTGCCTTCTCATGGCCCTGGTGGTATGTACTGCTGGGAGCAGTTGTGGCCGCTGCCTGTGTCCTCATCTTGGCCCTATTTCTTGTCCACCGGAGGAAGAAAGAGACTCGCTATGGGTGAGTTAGAACAACATGGAGTGGCATCTGTGGACTGGGAGGGAGAGGCAGGAGGCAGGGAGACCAGTGAGGAGGCTGCCTCAGGAGGAAAGGTGGCCATGAATCACGAAAAGGGCAGTGAGGCCAGGCAAATGAATGAAAGGCAGAAAGCAGAAATCCTAGGCACGTTCAGCAAATGTTGGAGGAGAGGACCAGCAGGGCTTGGGTCTAGGATGGCACCTATGTTCACAACTGGTGGGAAGAGGTGTTCCACATGGTTCTGCCCTGCCCTCATCTTCTCCCCATTCCACCAGGGAGGTGTTTGAACCAACAGTAGAAAGAGGTGAACTGGTGGTCAGGTACCACATCCGCAAGTCCTACAGTCGTCGGACCACTGAAGCCACTTGTAAGTGAGCCCTGTGCCTCCCTGCACTGGTCTGGGGCCAAAAGAGAAAGAAAATTAGGCCTGCTAGGCTTCTGTAGACACAAGAGACAAAAGTTTCTGAAAGCCTCGGGACACTAGAATTGATGAACCACTGGCCCCAGAAACAACAAAATCATGAAACAACATAGAGCTTTAGTGTAATAGAATCTTAGCCACAGCAAGTCTTAGAAACACTGAACTTCAGAGCCATAAGATCTTTTAACAAAACGATGATGATGATGGTGAGGACGGTGATGAAGATGATGTTGAGATAAAATGATGATGCTGGTGGTGGTGATATGGGACCTAAAACTAGATAATAGGTGGGCATGGTGGGACACGCCTGTAATCTCAGCACTTGGGAGGCTGAGGCAGGAAGATCACCACAAGTTTGAGGCCATCCTGGGCTGTACAATGAGTTCAAGGCCAGCCTAAACTGCATGCCGAGACCCTGTCTCAAAAAAACAAAACAAAACAAAAAAGAGTAGATGATGATAGTATGTTAGCCAACCCCAGCTCTTCCTATGTGATAGTGTTCTGGAAATCGCGGAAAGAAATACACGGAGACACAGAATTCAGGTAAAATAATAAAAGTTTGCTTGCAAGCAGGTGGGACCACCAGAAACTGGTCTGGTCAGTGTCCGCCTGCTTGAAAGTAAACTTTATTATTTTACCCAAATTTTGTGTCTCCGTGTATTTCTTTCCACAATTTCTGGAACAATAGGCAGTATTCTAAACACTCTACACAGTATCATCTCATCTGAGCCTCACAACCACCCAAGGACATGGTTTTGTTTTTGTTTTTTTACTATTGTTGTTTGTATTTTTATGAGTCCTTGTCATTACCTTCACTTGAAAGATGAGGGCACTGTGAACTGTGGCATAGATTAGTTATGTAACTTGCCACTCAGGTCTGTAGGTTGAATAGCTGGGATTTGAACCTGACGTCTATAAAGTAACAGAATATTAGAGAGAGAATCAATCTGGGCCTGAAAAATTATATGCTCAGTATAATAGACTCGTAATTTTGAAAATCCAATCTTAGAGTGATAGACTGAGCATTGTAGAGTCATGGAGGGTCCCAGACAAGGAGGGACCTCAGGGGCCACCCAGTCACATTTCCTCATTTCTCTAATTAGGAAAACTAAAATCCAGAAAGAAAAGGGACAGAGCTAGGTCTTGATCTGGCACACAGCAAGAAGGCTGCCAGGGTCTCAGGAGGGTTTTGGACAGGCCTGGGAAAGACATTTAGTTCAGAGGAGAGGGAAGAAACAGCAAGAAAGTTGCAGTGATTTCATGAAATAATATACAGTAACAGTTTCCAAAGTGTGAGACTGGTCCCCTGGGGTCCCTAAGACCTTAACAGGGGGCCTGTGGGGTTAAAACTATTTTTGTAATAATACCAAGACCTTATTTGCCCCTTTGCACTCTCCTTCTCTCATGAGCTTCCAAGAGTGTTTTCCTGAGGCTCCCTGACCTTTGATGATATCATGAATTACTGATGGATAGAACATGTGCTTGTGTATTCTGGTGTTTTAAAAATCTGTCCGTTTTGATTTGAAATACAGAATGAATCCAGATCTGTCTATATCTACCTAAAACCCACATTTTAAAAACTCTTTGTAGTCTTGAATAATTCCTACAATGTAAAGGGGTCAACAAGTTTGAAAACTGTCACTACGCACTATTGAAAATGAATACATTTTGGGCTGGGGATTTAGCTCAGTGGTTCTGCCGCCTGCCTCACAGGCTCAAGGACCTGAGTTCAATCCCCAGTACCAAAAAAAAAAAAAAATGAATACATTTTGATTATACATCATATATCACAACTATATGGCAACTATCTCATAGACACACTGCTGAGTAGGAAAAACCAGGCACAAGAGAAAACATGCTCTATGGTTCTATTTCTATAATGTTCAAAACAGAAAACTAACCTATTGGAAGATAGGTCAAGACAGTGGCTATTCCTCTTAGGTCATGTGCTGCTATTGACCTGGATGCTAGTTTTACAATGGATTTGTGGAAATCCCCTGAGCTGCTCACCATTTGTGCAGGTTACACTTCAATAAGAAATAATTTTAAAAATAATTTTTAATATGAGTGTAATATTTTCATGTCTTATAAATTTTGGTTGAATATAATGTCTGCTATGCTGCCCTTTATATGAGGATTTGTTTATTTATTTCATAATTGACCCATAATGATTACACATATTTATGGAATACAGGGGAACAATTAGATACATGTATACAATGTATAATGATCAAATCAAGGTACTTAGCATTTCCACCTCCTTAAACATTTCACTGGTACAGCAAGGCACTGACCAGTCAGAGTGCACACAGGTGCAAGACTGTGGCCAGGCTTTAACCCTGTAGTTATTACTGTGGGGGAAGATTGGGGCTCCAGAGGAGGAGCTAAGGTTGGGGTGCTAGGATGTTCAGGGAAGTAGCTAATTTTGGACCAATGCAGAAGTAGTTCAGTGTTTCAACAATGGATATATCACTGTTGCTGAGTGTCACCTGAATGTCAACCCTGAGCCATGGTTCTGTTCACACCCCCTGCAGTGAACAGCCTGGGCATCAGTGAAGAGCTGAAGGAAAAGCTGCGGGACGTGATGGTGGACCGGCACAAGGTGGCCCTGGGGAAGACACTGGGAGAAGGTGAGTTCTCCAGCAAACACACATATCCTCCTGAACTCTGAGGTCCTTCACTTCCCCACCCCCATCCAACTATGGAATTACAGTTGGGATGCCCATCCCCCAAGTCAGAGTCTCCCTTCTGCCCTCTACAGGAGAGTTTGGAGCTGTGATGGAGGGCCAGCTGAACCAGGACGACTCCATCCTCAAGGTGGCTGTGAAGACAATGAAGAGTGAGTCTATGCATGTGCATACACATGTAGGACCCCCGGCCCCTTCCCTGTGCCCCAGAAAGGCAGGTGAGCAGAAAAGTTAGTGGCAAATTGGCCATAGTATAGAATGCCAGTGTTTCCAGCTGGTAAATAGAGCCCAGGTACTTCAATGGAAGGAATTGAATATGGGGGCATTAGTGCCATGGTGGAGAAAAGACTGAAGGAACAACCAGAACAGTGTGAACTTGTAAGTTAGCAGCAGTAGGAAGTCCTTGCCACCCCTAGGCCTGCAGGAAAGAGGAAGGAATTAGAGTTCCCATGGCCGGGGACACTTGGCGGAAGTTAGGAACAGAGAGTTAGAGGCTCCTTGTGGGAGTTAGAAACACAGGGGATATTCAGCCACACCAAGACAATTGCAGAAGCAGAAAAGGGGTGAAATACACTGGTTTCTCCTCTCCTCCCTTCCACCTGCCAGCCTCTCATATTGCCTACCACTGGCAAACTCCAAAAGGAAACCATTAGGGAAGGGAGGCTGGGAAATGTAGTTTTCAAGAGCCAACCCCTTGAAATACATAACAGAGCAGGGGTAGGTCCAAAATGAGGCACATCTGGCCTCATTTACTGGTTATGGGAGCTCAAGCAAGTGACTCTCCCTCCGAGCCTCATCTGGAAAAAGTGCTCCTAACGTCCCTACCTCCTAGGGCTCTTGTGAGGCAAAGCACTTAATGCCAGAGATGAAGCTAATGTGAACTACTGCTACACTATGTGTATCATCACAGAGGGTGGGAGCCAGTCCAGAGTCACACAGCACAGAAAGGGCCAAGTCCTTTCTATATGGGAAGTTGAAGTATAAGAGGTTCAGGCTGGGGCTGGAGGTGAGAGACGAGATGCTTTCTGAATTACATGGCTGGGCTTAGCCAGGCTGTGGTGGTGCAGGCCTTTAATCCCAGCATTCTGGGAGGCTGAGGCAGGAGGATGGCAAGTTCAAGACCAACATGAGCAACTTAGCTACTGGGGAAGACCCTGCCCAAAATAAAGAAAATAAAAATAACTCTGGGCTGTGGAGTCATCATTCAGTACCTCTTGTGTTCCAGGTTATGTTCTTGGCCCAGGTTTTAAGCCCAGTCATACGACCCCAAGCAGGTCACTTTGACTCTATGAATCAGTGTCCTGAACTGTCAAATGGGATCATAATTATCATCTGGGTACCAAGAGTTATTGCAAAAGTGCTGGGAAGCAGCCAACATGAGAGTGAGCACATGGCCCCCAGAGTCAGATGGCCTGGTTTCAGCTCTGCCTATTCATCTGCGAGCATGTGTGCCCTTAAGTAGTTTCGTTGACTCTTCTGTGCCTTGGTTTCCTCAATTTTTTTTTTTATTTGTACTGGGGATCAAACTCGGGACCTTGTGTTTGCAAGGCAGGCAGCAGAACCACTGAGCTAAATCCCCCACAATTTCCTCATTTTTAATATAGGGCTCATAGCTAGGTATGGTGGCCCATGTCTGTAATCCCAGCACTCAGGAGGCTGAGGCAAGAGGATCACCACGAGTTCAAGGCCAGCCTGAACTGCATAGTGAGACCCTGTCTCAAAAAACCACAAATAAATAAATAAATAAAAGGGCTCAGAATTGAAGCACCTTAGATGATTACATGCGTTAATTTAGGTAAAGCTCTAAAGTATAGCAGCTGGTATTTACTAATTTTTTTGTTTGTTTTTTCGGGGATTGAATTTGGGGCCGTGGCACTGAGTTTTTTATTTTGAGACAGGGTCTCATTAAGTTGTGCTTTAGCCTCCCAGAGTGCTGGGATTATAAGTGTGCACCACAATGACCAGCTTACTAATCATGTTTAACGATGATGGCAGTGAGAGAGAGGAAGAGGAGAAGGAAAAGCATCCTCCCTCCCCTCCCTTCCTCTTTGCCTGCCTTCCTCTTTCTCCCAAGTTGCCATCTGCACGAGATCAGAGCTGGAAGACTTCCTGAGTGAAGCTGTCTGCATGAAGGAATTCGACCACCCCAACGTCATGAGACTCATTGGTGAGAGAGGGTCGGATTCCCTTGGGGCCACACCAGAGGGAAGACCCCTTCTTGCAGCACTGGGAAGATCAAACATTCAGGCTCCCTGCTCCCCTCTTCTTCAAGATCAGCAAGTTTCTCCTCCTCTTCTCCCTCAACTTGGAATGCGACCTCTGACCATTCCCAGAAATAGCTGAGGTCCCCAGGAGGGCTCCGGAAACATCCCTGGGAAGTCTGCTAGAAACAGCTTCTCTAAGCTCCGCCCTTGCCACCCACCCCCCACTATGTGAAAGCCAGATTTGAAGGGGAGGCCTGAAGAGAGGCTAAGTCTGGCCAGGAGGGAGGGGGCTTGGCTTCCCTTCTTCGTAGCTGGGTATGACATGGCTGCCTGGGGTTTCAGGTGTCTGCTTCCAGGGTTCTGAAAGAGAGGGGTTCCCAGCACCAGTGGTCATCTTACCGTTCATGAAGCATGGAGACCTACACAGTTTCCTCCTCTACTCCCGGCTCGGGGACCAGCCAGTGGTGAGGCGCATAATCATAGGTCCACAAGTACTGAATGAGCATATATCAGGTATCCAGCTCAGACTCTGGGAAGATCCTGGGGACCCTAAGCTTGTTCTCATGGACCCTGTCTTACAGCAGAGGGACCAGGCGATAAACAAGCTGACAAATACATAAACAAGGTCACTTAAGTGCTGGGAAGGAAATGTAGGATGAATGATAAGGAGGCAGAGAAATTAGTTTGGGTGAACAGGGAAGGCCTCACTGAGGAGGTGACCTTGAAGGAGGAGCCAGCTGGTGGGATGTTGGAACCCAGACAGGACACAATCCCAGCCAAGGTCGCAGCATAAGCAAAGGCTCAGAAGTGGAAATGAGGGTGGCTGTCTGAAGACCAGAAAGGAGGCTCCTGGCTGGAATGTATGTCAAGGGCAAGAGCAGTAGGAGATCAGTCAGAGAGAAAGGCAAGAGTAGATTATATAAGGCCTTATAGGCTGCGGAAAGGAGTAGATTTAATTCTCAGTATCACAGGAAATCACTGCAGGCAGAACTAGACATGCACAGGAAGGGAAGGGAGAATGAGGAGGGATGGACCTTGGGAATTCTGCTGACCTTTACTCCTCCCTGCTTTGGCCCCCAGTTCCTCCCCACTCAGATGCTGGTAAAGTTCATGACAGACATCGCCAGTGGCATGGAGTACCTGAGTACTAAGAGATTCATACACCGGGACCTGGCTGCCAGGAACTGCATGTGAGTGCCAAGACTTTTAGCAATCCTTCCGCCTTCCCAGGGTGATAGGGAAGCTGGACCCCCAAGGGGAGGTCAGAAGCCAGGACTGGGAGGCTGAGAAGGCTTTCTAGAGAAGGGGGCCTGCACTGAGATCTTGAAGGAGTATTTGGATGTGGAGGGAGAAGAGATGGGCTGGGGCTTATCTCAGTGCACCCTAAGAGGTGAGCAGAGGGGCAAAGGTGACTGACAGGGTGGTAACATGTGAGCCTCATCTCTGTCTGCTCCATGCTGAGTGCCTTGCCTTACTGAGACAGGGTTAAGAGGAGGATGGGGGGAGTGGAACCACATGTTTAGATATTAATTCTGTGGCACACACCTGTAATCCCAGCACTCTGGGAAGCTGAGGCAGGAGGATTGCAAGTTGAGCCCAGCCTGGGCAACTTAGTGACTTAATGAGACCCTGTCTCAAAATAAAAAAAGGTTTGGGGATGTCGCTCAGTGCAAAAGTCATAGGTTCAATCCCCAGTACAAAAAAAAATCAGTCTCGTGACCATGTCAGATTCATAGAAACCACAGCTGGAAAATCAGCGCATCTTCTACAACAGCACAGTGTTCACAACTCTCAATAATATAGAAATGGAAATGTCCTTTTCTCCCAACTTTTTATTTTGAGAAATTCCAGTGCTAAAGAAGTTGAGAGAATCATACACTGAGCACCCTTGTTGACATTTTGTCACAGTTCTCTTCTGTCTTCCTCTCTTCCCTCAGCCATTTGCAAGTAAGTTACTGGAATCGTGACATTTCATCCCGAAATCTTTGTTTGCTTGCATGTTTTTAAAAAATAAAAATGTATCAGGGCCTTATTTATTTATTTATTTTTGGTACTGGGGATCGAACTCAGGTCCTTGCTTGCGGTTTCGAAGCAGGCATCAAAACCACTGAGCTAAATCCCCTGCCCATCAGGGCTTTATTTTTAACTAACAGCAAATAGAAATCCTTTAGTGAGATCATGGCAATGTGACAGTGTTATGATTAAGTTCAAAAAAGGTTTATGGAGTACATGGAAGATTGAGGTCTCCAGTTGCCTCTTTTCATGTCTTCTAATTTATCTGGCTCCTTACATGATAAGGGGGAAAGCCCTTATCTGGTGGGAAAGATTCCAAAATGAAGCTGTAGGTTCTCTTTCCTTTTAAAAATTCCTGTCATTCAATTGTTAAAATAGAGCCTTCTGCTTGCATATGTGTCTTTGGTTATTTCAAATTAATATCATCATCAGAATTCGATAATTCCACAATTGGGATTTTACAAAGTAGGAGAGATTACAGTTAAGTCTGCTATTGCTTTAGATGAGAAAACAGTTGACAAGCCAGAGTAGGTTAGGATTGCTGAAGCATTTCCCTGCCGTTATTTGAGATCATCCTTTCCTTCTTCTTTTGTTTTTTTTTTTGGTACCGGAGATCGAACTCAGGACCTTGCGCTTGTGAGGCAGGCGGTGGAACCACTGAGCTAAATCCCCGGCCCCTTTCTCTCTCTTCTTGATAGGTGCATAGATAGTTTGACTTAAAATCTTTCTACAGAAGCCCTTCTGATTTCAGGAGTAACCAATCGAGGATCCAATGAATGGTCACTGCACCCCTAAATCTTAACTAGGCAGCTCCCAAGAATAAGGACTTTCTTCTACTTTATCACAATTCCTTTATCACACCCAGGAAGATTAGTAATGATTGTATAACATAATCCAATCCACATTCAAATTCTTCCAGTTGTCCTCTTTTATAGCTAAATTTTCCCCTGAACCAAGCAAGATCTAATGAAGATTTCCAAATTGCACTCAGTCATTATACCCCTTCTGCCTATTTTAATCTAGAGTAGCCCTCCTACCAAAACCACCTTTTTATATTTTTATAGCATATTCTTTTGGATGAACCAAGGCCAGTAGTCTTGTAGGAAGTCTTACAAGATGTATTAAAAAAAGAAAAGTAGAAAAAGTAGAAAGTCCTTAAGATGTATTTCCTAATTTGGGTTCAGGATACATGGGTATGTTTGTGAAAATTAAAATTCTTTTATGATCTGTGCACATTAATATACATATATAATATATGTAGTACACATAAAGTGTATATGTATCATATAGTTCAAGGAAACTTTTTACAAATCAGAGAATTAAACCCAAGGAGACTAGGAATGACCTTAGAATCTGCCAAAAAGCCACAGCTGGGAAGGCTGTTAGAAGCCCTTTGTCCCATCCTCATCTTACAGAGGGAACAAGAAGTAAAGCAGTTCCTTCTGGGACTGGGAAAGGGTGTGAGGAATAGCTCCCCAGCCCCAAGGAGGATGGTGAGGGCAGGAGGTGGAAGTGCATCTGAGAGCCAGGGCAGGCTTCCTGGGGGAGGCTTACTAATGCCCTGATCTTGTTCCTCCCCCAATATGGGCAGGCTGAATGAGAACATGTCTGTGTGTGTGGCGGACTTTGGGCTGTCCAAGAAGATCTACAATGGGGACTACTACCGCCAGGGTCGCATTGCCAAGATGCCAGTCAAGTGGATCGCCATTGAGAGCCTTGCTGACCGAGTCTACACTAGCAAGAGTGATGTGGTACATACACTTCCGCCAAGAACAGGGAGCTGTGAGAGTGGGAGGTGGCCTATCTCACACCATTCCCAGGCGGCTGCAGGTGCAGGGCTCCCAGAAACACGTGGGGTTCTCTGAGGAGGAAACTGTGTGGTCTGGGCACATCTGGAGACATGGTGGGCATGAACAGTGGTGTGTATATGCCAGGGATGTCTACAGACTTGTGTGCATGGTGGCAGTGTGAACAGTCTGAGTTAGGAGAAGCAGTGGTGACCATGCATGCACGTGCCCACACTTGTACATTGTATGCAGCCGGCATGGAGGGGGACACATGAGATCAGGTGTCCATGAAGTGTGTGAATGTGTTCATGGATGCTTGTGTCTATGCATCCACAAAGGTCACCCATATGTGTGTGTCCCTGTGCCAAGCTATTTCTATGAACACCTGTGATGTACCCACAGGGATGTCTGTGCGCACATGCACCAGAGTGTGAGTGTCCCCGTGAACTTGTGGTGGGGGTGTCTTTGAGTAGGAGCGGCTCTGATTCTCCCACTCTGTTCCTCACAGTGGTCCTTCGGGGTGACAATGTGGGAGATTGCCACAAGGGGCCAAACACCATATCCTGGAGTGGAGAACAGTGAGATTTATGACTACCTGCGCCAGGGGAATCGCCTGAAGCAGCCTGTGGACTGTCTCGATGGCCTGTAAGGACCTTTCAAACCTGCCTCCCCACTCCAGAATCCACCTGCAAAGTCCTAAGCACCCACACATGGCCCTCACATCTCCAGGACATTGCATGGAATCCCTTAGAATGTTCAGCAGGCCACTTGCCCCTTCACCAGTGCTCCCAGTAGGACCATTCGTGGGCAGCCCACAGGGTGCAATTAGCTAATGAAGACCTGTCCTGCTTTGTCCTGTGTGCAATGCAGGCTAGATCTGTCCCCTCCCTCCTTAGCTAGGTACCCATGGGCAGTGAACAAACAGCTGCATAACCTTTCCTGGTGGTCCTGCCTCTGAGGTCCCCAGTCTGGGAGACTTCTAATTCATTCCAGACCCCTGATCATCCCACACATTCCCTTGATGTGCCTCAACACTCTGGACTCACTGCAAAACCTTCCCATCTGCTCTCCTGATCTTCTCCAGACTCTCAGGTCTCCTCTGAGCTGTCTGCAGGAAATCTTTAGGATGAGATTATCAACCTTTGCTGTATCACAGCATGCAGAGAAGGGCATGACATTTAGCCAGCCCTTTGAGGGTAAAGAGAGACTGTTACTCAGGTCAAGAGGAGAGAGCCTGGGCTTCAGTCTCCTCATGTCCCCTTGGTTACTCTAAGGGCTGAGGGGAGCAGGAGTAATAGTCTATATGTATGGTTTTTGTTTTTGTTCTTTTGTCGTTGGTGGTGTGTGTGTATGTGTGTGGGGGGGTGAAGCTTGAACCCAGGGGCTTCACATTGAGCTATGGCCCCAGCCCTTTCTATTTTTTATTTTGAAACAGGATCTCACTAAGTCACTAAGTTGTCTAGGCTGGGCTCGAACATGAGATCCTGGGATTACAAGCATGTGCCATCATGCCCACCTTTATAGCTGATATTTTATAGAACTCACTGAAAGACAGTTTTTTTAGGTGCTTTGTATATAACTCATTTGATCCTTACCACAATCACAAGAATATATACATGTCATTATTATCCCCATTTTCCAGATGCCTATAGTGAGGATGAGTGACTCGACAAAGATTGCACAGTTGCTGTGTTAGTTATCTATACTCCCAAATCTAGAAGCTTAAAACAGCAAACATTTATTTTCTCATACAGTTTCAGAAAGTCAGGAGTCTGGAAACCACTTAGTGGGGTAATTCTGGCTCAGGGGTCTCTAATGAGATGACAGTCAAGATGTCAGATGGGCTTCAGTCATCTGAAGATCTGAGGCTGGGAGATCACTTTCAAAGTGGCGCACTCCCATGGCTGAGGCTGGAAGCCCCTCACCACGTAGACCCCTCTGTAGCACTGCTTGAGCTTCCCCACAGCATGGCGAACCCAGATAAAATGGGAGGAGGAAGCTGCAATGGCTTTTATGACCTACCCTCAGAATCATGCACACCTTCACTTCTACTGACACAAAGTTCTGCCCACACAAAAGAGAGGGGCCTTAGTCTTCATCTTTTGAAGGGAGGAGCATCAGCAACTTTATGGAATAGTTAGGGATGGTGGCACATGCCTGTAATCCCAGCACTGAAGAGACTGACACAGGAGGATTGCAAGTTCAATGCCAGCCTGGACAACTTAGAGTGACCCTGTCTCAAAAACAAACAAACAAAAAACAACAAAAAGCAAAAATATCTTTATGGACATATCTTAAAGCCTGGCTTTAATGCTAGCTTTGATGTTTTGATGCTAGCATTAGTTCTGGAGGTCACTCTGGGAAGCTCTGCTCTAACCAACCCTCGTTACAGCACCCCTGATTCAGACAGCCCTTCCTAGCTCCCTTCAGAAACTTTGAGAATAACTAAATCTCCTAGATGCCTCCAATTGCTGGGGTTCCCTCCAACCCCCAACCTCCAAATGTCCTAAAATATCCCCCAACTTCCAGAGTGCTCCCTACTGAGGCCCTACTCAGTCTCCCACTCTTCATTTTGTTGCCCTAGGTATGTCCTGATGTCCCAGTGTTGGGAGCTGAACCCCCGAGACCGGCCAAGTTTTACTGAGCTGCGGGAAGACCTAGAGAATACACTGAAGACCTTGCCTCCTACCCAGGAGCCGGACGAAATCCTCTATGTCAACATGGATGAGGGCAGAGGTTATCCTGAGCCCCCTGGAGCTGCTGGAGGAGCTGACCCCCCAACCCAGCCTGACCCTAAGGATTCCTGTAGCTGCCTCACTGCAGCTGAGGTTCATCCTGCTGGACGATATGTCCTTTGCCCTTCTACAGCCCCTGCCCCCACTCTGCCTGCTGACAGGGCCTTCCCAGCACCCCCAGGGCTGGAGGATGTAGCCTGAGACAACCCTCCACCTGGGACTCCCTCTCAGGATCCAAGCTAGGCACTGCCACTGGGGAAACCTCACCCCCCAACTTTCCCACTCCAGGCCTATCCCCAGCTACAGCCTTATCTTCCTACCCTTCCTACATCCATCCCAGACAGAACTTTCCCTTTCTCTGCATCACAGCATCCTCCTCCATAATAAGAAGTTGCTGCACAAAGCATGATGGTGCAGACCTGTAATTCTAGCACTCGGGAGGCCAAGGCAGAAGGATTGCCAAGTTCAAGGCCACCCTGGGTTATATAACCAGACTTTGTCTCAAAGCAAAGACATGATTGGAGTGTAATAGCTAACGGTCCTCCCAGATCTAACATTCAGAAATTCTAGATTGTGGCCAGGGATGTAGCTCAGTGGCACCACACCTACCTGGCAAGCACAAGGTCCTGAGTTCGATCCCCGGCACAAAAATAAATTCTAAATTGTAAGGCCTAAACAGTCTATATCAAAAATTCTAGGTCTCAAAGTTGCTGTGAATCTTTGGTTCAAAGGGCCTGAAATTCCAGTCTCTAATTCTAAAGTGCTATGTTTCTTTTCTTTTCTTTCCTTTTTTTAAAGAAAGCATCGTGCTATGTTACCCAGCACTAGTCTGGAATTCCTGGGCTCAAGTGACCCTCCCACCTCAGCCTCCCAAGTAGCTGGGACTATAGGTGTGCTAAGATTCTTGATAAGGGCCCAAGATTCTAGGTTTAAAGCTAAAGATTCTAGTTCTAGGATTTAAGACTCTATGAGTCTAGAATTTAGTTTTCAAGAGTTCTGAGTTCTTAGGGCATAAGACTCTAGATTCTACAATTCTAAAGCTCTATAATTCTAGACATGGAGGTTCTAAGGCCTACTGTTCTAAAATTTGATGGTCAAAGGCTTTGAATCTAGATATCTTGGTTGTAAGAAACTGATCATAAGCCTTCAAATTTTCATTTTCTCAAATTCTAAGATCCTAATGATGGTCAATTGTAGTTTCTGAGGCTCTCTGATCATAGATTCTTTTGTTTGAGACCTTGGATCTGAAAGGTCTAAGATTCTACAATCTGCAATTCAGAAGTTCTAAGAGTCTAAAGATGGAGATTCCAAGATCTAATGTTCTAAAATGTTTATTCTAAAACTTAATCCAAGAACCTAGATTCTCTAAAATTCTAAGTCACGTGCCCCAAGAGTCTACATTATTAAACTCTAAGATTCTAATGTTGGCCTGTTTAATGTTTCAAGGCACTGTAAGATTCCACTGACCCATGATTTTGGATCCCAAGCATCTAAGTTATAAGACTCTCACTTAACTGTGACTAATTAGACACCAAAGTTCTAATCATTTCTAATGTTGGACACCTCTAGGTTCTATGCTGTACTCTTCGTTTCTAGGATTATAATTAAAGGTCCAAAAGTACACATTTCTAGACACTAGAAGCTTAAGAAGTAAATGTTCTAAATTTCTAAGATTCTACTTGTCTAGAACAGTAGGTACAATTTCAAGGTTCTAACCGAAAGGTTAGGATTGGTTCCCTTCTTAGCCACCTATGCTTCCTCCTCCCCTCATGTGGGGGTGTGCCCCCCTCAAGTCTGTGCAATGCAATTAGGGATGCCTCCTTTCCCCCAGGGAATGGACCATCTCCCTCCTTTGGGCCATGCTGCCCTCTTGAGCCAGTCCCTCATCCTCCCTGTACAGAATGTGGACTCTAGTGCCTCTAGAGGGGCTCTGGTCACATAAAATTTTGTCAATCACTATTGTGTCTCCTCTTGTCTCCATTCAGCTGCATTACGGCTCCTCTCCCTGGCAACTTGGTTTCCTATTAGTAAAAGAAGGGGGTTTGGTGGGGTCTGGGAATTCTCACCAGAGAGAGTAAAAATTAGCATACAAATAGACAAAAACAAGGAAAGAAATTCAGGCTCTGAGAAAACTCTAGTCAGGAATAGGTAGATAGATATTCACAGGGTCACACCAAAAAGTAACAAGACACATGAATTAATGCACATGCTCAGGCACATCTGGCCACAAGAACAAAGACATAGAAATTGGAACACATAGAGTAACAGGGGCACATAAAACCACATAGACACACATATTTACAAACATACAAACAAGATACCTGCCAGGAGTAGGAAGAGATCTGACAGGGATACATGATAAAATAACACACACTCAGAGACATAGCATACAACAGGTCTTCACACACACAAACGTTCAGACTCACGCAGAAACAGGCACAGAGCCCCTCAACCTACAGAGCCACAAAGGGTCCCCACGCATTCTCACTTGTTCCTGGGTGTGTCCGGCATTGGATGGAAGAATCCTCGGCAGCGCCCGGACGCCCCCCGGTGGCGGCCCCCGAGAACCTGGGACAGTTCAATCCGGGCCAAACTTTTTTAGAACAGATCTTTGTGTCGAGCTGGGAGGAGAGAGGAAGTCGGACGTGGGCGAGGGGCGGGCTGTCTGGACTGGAACCTCCGGGCCCACGTGAGTGTCTGTCCCGTTGCTGAGTGGATGCTGTGTGTTTAGGTTACTGTCGTGGAAGCTTGTAGTGTAACTGTCCTGCGTGCCTTTGTCATTCGATGCTGCCTGCCTGTGCGGGCGTTAGCGGGCACATCTCGCTGCAGTTTCGAGTATTATCCCAATTTCTGCATCTGATCTGATTTTAACCCTATTGTATTTCTGTGGTGTGCTCCTTTGTCTAAGCAGAGGTTGTATTCACCTTTTTGTGAACTTAATGTATGGCTCAATAGGCAGGGGGCCTTTGCATTGGTTTTTTTGTTTGTTGTTTTTTTGTTTTTGGCAGTGCCTGGATGGAACCTAGGGCCCTCGTGCGTGCTAGGCAGGTGCTCTACCACTGAGCTACCCACCTCACAGCCCTGCATTGTGTATTTCGATTGTATATCTAAAAGAAGTTGTCTTCTGAGTTAGAGGCGACAGGTGGTGCAGGGTTAGACATTATGACGTTTGTGTGTACTCGCGTGAGATGTAATTACGAATCTGTGTGTTTGAGCTTGTCTGTATAGACACTAATCAGCAAGATCTACTACTGAACGCAGTTTAGACGATTCGGAGTGAATCTGCGAACTTCTGACGCTCTTTCATAGGGGGGAAAGCTCTATGATCGCGTGCAGAGCACCCAGTCCGCGTTAGGAAACGACCATAGAGAAAGACGGCAGCGAAGCTAGTGTCGTGGGAAGAGCCGCCCTGAGAGGTGTACTACCCGGAGGGGGGGGGGCAGTTTCCTTTCAGCTTTTCTCCGTTGTTAGTCTAGCCTCTGTTTTCAACCCTTTAGGACTCTCTAAAGTTAAATTTTCGCTTTTCATAAAGGCAGCGGAGTTCCTAACAGATTATGAGTAATAATATCTACTTAATCTCTATTCCGTCGTATACCTCCCTCTACAGCAAAATTTGTGAGGCAGTCCTCTGAAGAACGGCCAATCTGATTAGCTTTTCCTGAAGCCATCAATCTATACCAACTTTGGGGAGATAAAACTTTCACTACGATTGGTGGACGGATTGTTTTGAAACTGCCCTAACGGCAGAGGCGGGCCCTCCGTAAATTCGTCTCTTTCCGGTTTCTTAAAGGCAACAGGAAGGAAGGGTTTCTGTCGACTACCCATTTGATTGGTTCTGGTGCTTATACCCGCTGGGACTCCTCAAGGGGCGGGAGATCTAGGCAAATCAGGAGGTGTGTTACAGGGAAAATTAGTTTGATGAAAGGACGGCGCAGGAAAGGCCGTGGAGCGCTCCTTCTGATATCTCATCGCTGATTGGTCCAAATCATTACTCCTTTTTCTTCATTTGATCCTACAGCAGCTGGCGCGCGAGCATAATCCAATCAGCACGCGCTCCGCCTCTTGCCTTTTCCCGCCCTCTGCTCCGGCTCTAGTTCGACGTAGACCAACGCTTCCTCTCCGGCAGCTCCCGGGCCCTCTCCACTGTCCTTTTGAAAGCCGTGCTCTGATTGGCTGAATTTCCGAGCCCTTTCCCGTTGCTCCCCACGCTGCCCAATTGGCACCCGTGTTGCATGGTACGATGCCCGAGGAAGGGGGAGGTGGCGGCCATTTTAAGCCGCCGCCGCCGCCATTGGAGTGTGCCCCCCCCCCTTTCCCCCGTGCCTCTAGTCGGGAAAGGTTTAAGTGAAACAGCCCTGGGAGGCCGGGCCGGGCTCGGGGGCGGCCCCGGGGGCCCAGGCCATGGATGTGCGCCGTCTGAAGGTGAACGAACTTCGCGAGGAGCTGCAGCGCCGCGGCCTGGACACTCGCGGCCTGAAGGCCGAGCTTGCTGAGCGGCTGCAGGCTGCGCTGGAGGCCGAGGAGCCCGACGACGAGCGGGAACTCGAGGCCGACGACGAACCGGGGCAACCCGGGCACAACAACGAGGAGGTCGAGACTGAGGGGGGCTCCGAACTGGAGGGGACCGCGCAGCCACCGCCGCCCGGGCTGCAGCCGCACCCGGAGCCCGGCGGCTACTCGGGGCCGGACGGACATTGTGAGAGTGCGCGGGGGAGGGGGGGGGCTGGGGAGCCCGGCGTCTGGGCCGAGGTAGGGCTGTGGGACGCGGGAGTTTGGCGCCAGAGGTCGGGTCCTGGTCTGAGGATCTTGGGTCCCGCGACCCATCGCTGCAAAAGGTCTGGGCACTAGGGCCTCGGAAAGACGCGGGGGGGGGGGGGCTCCTGGCATCCGGTGCAGGGGAGATACTACGGGTGGGGACTCTCGCTGTCGGACCAGGCAAGGGTGCGAGCGGATAGGGAGGATTATGGACCCTGGGACTCGGAGACCAGAAACCGGGGTTTGGGAACCAGAGAAAGTCGGAAGAACGAGAGGCTTTTTATTTGGGGTCTGGGAGGGGGTCTTGGAAATGATGATCCTACATCTCAAGCTGGGTGGATTTGGTGGCCGTGCACCCCAGCGTTGGCTGGGAGTTGATAGCCGTGTTTCCGGGGTTAGGGAAGGAACAACTAGAGGTCCGGGGGTGAGAATTTTGAGGATGAAGGATCCTGGAGTTTGTGGCTGGATGGAGTACTGGGAATTCTCATGTAAGGTTTGGAAGTGCGTTGGTAAGGTGCAGGCGCTGGTGTGGTGTTCTTAGCTGGGCAGTCTGGTTTTGCTGGTTAGCATTTAGGGGTTGTGGGTGACTAGCATGTGATTGAACTATGGGGGATTCACATCTCTCTTCCAGGGCTGGAAGGCCAACCTTGAGGCAGGTGCAGCTTCAGTATTTGGTGTTGGGAGATCTGGGAACCTTCTCGGTGGCCTCTAGAGGAATTACAGGGAACTTTGATGCCTGGACTCTGGCAGGGGAGGGAAGGATGTTTCGCTGGACAAAGAACCTGGGGTTCTAGAGCAAAGAAGGCTCTGAGTACAGATCCGTAGCTACTTCAGATTTTTTATTGCATTAGCTGTGGACAGAACAGGGGTACCCGGGTGGGGCCAGAATTTGAAGTAGTTGAAACGTGTGGGAGATACTGCTTGTGCCCAGCAAGGAAAGAGTGTGACTGGTCTAGCAGATGTGGAGGAGGGAGAAGCATGTAGGGTGTGAAAAAAGAAAGGAAACCTGTTGACTTGGCTGGCGGCCCCAGGGTGGAGTGGGAAGTGTTTCTTGGGCTGAATATCTCCAAGAGGAGGCTCCTGGTCCCTAAAAGCAATTACTTAGTTGCCGCCGCCCTGCCCCACCCCACCCCACCCCCCGTTGTTTATTAGGGAGTTGTGGAATACTTCAGCAGCCAGGAGGATGATTATGGGACTGAGAGGGCTTAGGGGTAGATGGTCTGCAGCTATCTTGAATAGACCATAGTACAGAAAAGAGGAGAATGAATTTGGTGGTATAAAAGGGCAACTTTCTAGCAGGACTAGGGAATAGGATTAGAGAGACTAAGGAGCAAGTAGAAAGGAATCTGGCATCCAGTGTTTGTGATGTTTCTGTGAAAAGAGGCAAGAGTTGGGATTGACACAGGGTATTAACTTGTTTGGCAGAAGTGGGATCTCCTGGAGAGGACGACCTCAGTGTCGATTTGGGATAAAGTTGGCTAAGGATTGCCCAAGACCTATGTGCTAGGAAGAGGATTTCTGTGGTAGAAACCTGTGGAGGTGGGAGTAGTGGCTGGTGTACATATCTAGAACTGGAGGGGCTTCTGGCAGGAATACCTAGGAAGAACCACCAAAGGGCTTGACCTGACCTGGCTGTCTCCCAGAAAGGTCTCATCAGAGGGGATCAAGTTGGATGCTTCAGAGTACAGACTCAGAATTTTGTTGTAAATCTAGCTTAATGATGAGGACAAGTCCTTCCCCTTTAAGCCTAGTTTCCTTCTGTGCCATATAGGGATAATAATATCCCTCCAGAGTTGTTAAGAGCAAGATCACATGTGTAAGGAACTTCATTCCAGGCCTGCCTGTTACTAGAAGGGGGGCTGTTTATAAGAAGGTCCCCAAAATCATAGCTTCTTATGGATGCAGAAGAGATGCTTGGGGAGAGACACAGGCTTTGTGAGGTTAAAACACTGTGCTTAGAGGTTAGAAGAGGAATGGTTTGAAAGGGCCCTGGTTCCAATTAAAGAGATGGTTTCTTTTTCTTTCCCCTACCTTCTATGGCAAAATTCTTTCAGCCCCCAACATCCCCTCCTCTAGCCCTTTTTTTCAGCCTTGGTAAACACCTGTACCAAGCCGTATGACTGGTGTCTTTCCTCCCTTTGGGCTGCACCTGGTTTGTACCCAGATGTATTTCTCCTCTGAGAAAGGATCCAATCAGTTAACAGGTGGCAGAACAGTCTCTCTTTGCCCGTGGTTCTGCCTCACTGCTTCTGGCATAGCTACTAGCAGGCTCTGGAGGAGCCTAGCAGAGAGCTTGCCCTGGAGTGGAGAGCCTGCAGGTGCCCATCCTGAGTTGCTGAAGTTCTGCATTTAGCTACAAGGTTCTCTTCCTGGAGGGAGTTTCTGGTTTGGTTCTCTACTTTTAGTTCTGCCTCTAAGCTTTCACATATGTTATCCCAACCCCAGGAATATTCTCCATTTTCATCACTGAGTTACTCCCTGTGTATTCTTTCATCATCTCATCTGTTCTTTGTGGGTCCCTTTCTCAGCTTCTGGTACTTCTTAATAGCCCTTAATACAGTCACAGTTAAACTTTTTTGTATATTTGATTCATGTGCCTCTGCCTCCCTAAAGACTTAAGTAGAGCAGGTTTACCCTCAGCTGTATCCCACGGGCTGGAGTGTAGTATGCATTCCATGAATAGTAAATATTTTCATTCTTACCACTATTTATCAGAACAGGCCTGTCATCCCTGCTGCTTTGGAAGCTGATGCAGGAGGATCACAAGTTAGGAGGCCAGCCTGGACAATTTAGTTAGATACTGTCTCACTATTTGAATAAAAAATAAAAGGGCTGGAAATGTAGCTTAGTAGTAGAACACTCCAGGGTTCATTCCCAGGTACTAATTGGGGTGGGTCCAGAAAGCTTCTAACTGCAGTCATTTTCAGACTAATCTCTAATGAGCCTGAAGGTTACTATTATTATTTCTCTAGTTCCCTTTAGTTGAGATGGTTACATCTTTACCTTTGCAGCTATTGTGGGCTAGAAGAGGTTTTAAAAGACAGTTGGCTATGTCAGTTGGGATAGGCAGAGGGCTTTGTGCTCTGAAGGCAATTCCTTAGGCATTATACCATCTTAACCATCTTAGAAAACAGCTCTTGTGTACTGTAAATATGCACTAATAAAATCTTTTAAATCAGAAAACAGCTGGGCTGATGTTTTGAATCCATGGTAGGCAAATTGGACCACTGAACTATATCCCTAGCTCTTTTTTATATTGAGACAGCCATCTTGCTAAGTTCCCCAAGCTGGCTTTGAACTTAAGATCCTCCTGCCTCAGCCTTTTGAATAGCTGGAATTTATCATGTAGCACTGTACCCGGCTTAGCTGGTGGTTTTCAGACTGTGGTCTATGGAGTACCAGGTATCTTCACAGTTGCCCCTCTACTGTGGGGTATGGACTTAGGTGAAGCTGAACCTCTTCTCTGACTCTTCCATCTTGTTTCAACTGGAACAGTTCCGCTTCAATTTATGTTTTGGGTTTCTATAGAGCCCAGTCTCAGGTGGACTTGAAGGCTCTTGAGGGGTAGGAGGGCACACCTTCATGCAGCTGGGTCCACTGACTCCCAGATAGCTGTTTGTCTGAAGGTGTTTTACTTTAGCCTGTGGCACACTGATTGGAACCAGTGGGGTTGGTGGCATGTGCCATAAAAGAAGCCACCTCTGGTCGAGGTTTCTTCAAAAAGCACCCATGTAACTGACTTTCTTTCTTTCTTTTTTTTTTAATCTCAAGATGTCATGGAGAATATGACCAGGCAGAACCAATTCTACGAGTCCCAAGTCATCAAACAGGAAAACGAGTCAGGCTATGATAGGAGACCACTAGACCTGGAGCCGCTGCAACAGGCCTATCGCCCAGGTAGGAAAGGTCACATACTTCCTCTCTTAATGGAAACAATCTGCACATGGGCCTCTGCTTTTCTTCTCAGAGAGACTTGGCATTTTCCTCTTGGGCAGTCCTCTGGCCTTTCTCACTGGGGTGATATTTTATTTGTTTGGTTTTGAAGGAAAGAACTCAAACTCATTTCTAAGTGTTGGGAGAGGGGCATCCTCATGGTATCCGTTTTAAGATGTTAGTGTCAACACCCTGGAAAGTTCAGGCTGGACACTAATACTTGAGTCTTATTTAGAACTTTAGAATGTGGAAGCCAGAAGAACCTTTTAATTCTAGTTTGATATTCCCCAATTTTTGAAGAATATTGTTCCAAGAGATATTGGGGGCTCCTCAGAAAAAAATTCTTCAGCCATATGTGTCTGGAAAGTGCAGCATGGCTGTACCTTTACATGGAGAATCACTGTATCCTTTAGGACATGAAAGGCTCTGAAAAGTTCAGAATTTACATAAACCCCACTTTGAGATTTCCTGTACTTGTAAATAACACTTTTGCAGAGCAGACTTCCCCGTAATGCTAGTTTGGGAAACATATAATTCAACTTTCTTCCTCCCCATTTTATAGATTGGAGAAGCAGCTTGTCTAATGGCAGTGCTGGGACTAGAGCCCAGGAAACTGGCTTCTAGGCCAGTGTTCTTGGTAAATATTCAGCTTTCCTCACCATGTACGTCTTAGTATTTGGAAAGCAGGGTCCCATTACTGAGAAATGACATCCAGAACTGACTCCAGTCTTGTGCTCCTCTCACCATGTGACCTCAGTACCTTTTCTTAGTGAATCTAGCTGAATCTGCATTCTAGATTCAGTCCATTCTGGTTCATCCACAAAGTGAAATCCCCTGGTGTTTCTTGTGTGTGGCTCAGAACATAATGTATGTAGGTTAAACTGCAGATTTGTGTCAGGCTCTGTGAGACTTGTGGGATCATTTCACCCAAGGAGAATATTTTCTGTCCTGTTACCAACAGACATTCATCAGGGGCCTTCTGTGAGCCTGGCCCTTGCTGGGAGCCATGGAGAATATCTTCAAGATTACCAAGCACCATCCCTGCCCTGGAGAACCAGGAACCTTCTCTGAGAGATTGGGTCTACATGTTAGAGCTAGGGAGTGATCCAGAATGGTCTTTCTTTCTTTTTTTTGGTACCTGGGATCGAACTCAGGACTTTGTGCTTGTGAGGCAGGCACGGCCCCACTGAGCACATCCCCGGCCCTCAGAATGATCTTGTTGTTGAGGCAGGGTCTCAGTGTGTAACCCAGGCTGGACTCAAACTCTCGATCCTCTTTGTCTCAGCCTCCTGAATGCTGGGGTTACGGGCTGCAGCACCATACCTAGCTTTAAGTAGCCTTAGATCGAGTGTTGAGATAGGTGTGAGGGAGCCATAGACCCTAAGAGAAATGAGATGAGGCTGAGTCCATGATTTGCTCTTGGTTTGGGTGCTGATTCTTAGGGTCTGTCTGAGACTGGGACTTCCTCATAATCCACAAAATGTTATACCATCTTGACTTTCTGTTGTTGTGTGACTTAGTGAGACTGTCCCATCTGTGGCATAGCTGAACTGCATGTCCTACTAGAGTGATTCTGGGCTTTGTCAGAAAGTGACTAAAGCCAGTAGAGTTCAATGCAGGACCACAGTGTTCTGTTAAATTCATCCTCTTTCCCTCTCTTGTCAAACTGAAGAAGCTTTGTAAGAACTCAGGTAGTAATGTTCTTTAAGAAAAGAAATTGGACAATGTAGAGTCCTAGCATCTCAGAGTTTTAAAAGGATCTTAGTAGTCTTCTAGGGTTCCTCCTACTCAGTGCAAGCCAAGGTTGCTGCCAGCTTTCATGGGCTTTGTAAAATTAGCCAAAGACAACTGTTCCATCTTTAGGTATATCCTTATTGAGCTTGTCCTTACTTCGTGCTGGAGTCCTCTCTCTTTTTCATGAAGCCTGTGAGCAATCTGACTAAATCTGTCATGCCATCAAATGCCAGGTATAGCTGGCCAGCTGGCCTCCCCACATCCTAGCCCTGTTCTCCAGCACAGCCTCTCTGGCTTGTTCAGCAGGCTTCTGTTGAACCCATCAAGCTGCCTGGGTCCGGCTCTTTACCACTGTAGCCAGGAGCCTGCCAATATCTACTGAAGTAAAAGGGACCAGAGAAGTGGTAGCTAAGGAGTTTCCAAGTGTCTTGACCACCTGGATTTGTCCTGATAGTAGAAGTGAAGACAGAGATGAAGCAAGAAGCACCTCCCAGCTTCCTCCCACCCGAAGCTTCTCAACTCAAGCCAGACAGACAGCAATTCCAGAGTCGAAAGAGGCCTTATGAAGAAAACCGGGGACGTGGATACTTTGAGCATCGGGAGGACAGGAGGTGGGTATTTGGAGCACCAGTCACCCTTATTCCAGGAGGTCCCTACACTCTCAGCCCTGTGCCCCATGAGAAGCTGAGCAGAGCTTTCCCCTCATGCAGCTCCTGCACTCACTGGCAGATTAAACTTTATAAGTGTTGGTTCTTCTCATTTTCTCCCTACTTATTACCTACAAAGTCAGTTCCAAACAACTTAGATTTTTATGTGTGAATGACAGCCTGCCCTTTCAGTCCTTCGCCGTACTGCCCCTGCAGTTATGCAGTATCCTGTGGCTAAAAGATCACTTTCCTTACCTGACTCCCAAACACAACTCTTCCTTCTGATCACCCTGCATTCATTCAGTACTCACAGTGCTTTCCCAAGGTGTCACCCTTGGACTGGACAGTGGGGACATAGAGGGAATTTGGACAGTGCCTTCTGTTTGCCTTCTATTGTCCCAATACAAGGACAGAAACAGACACATAAAAGTAGACCACAGACTTGTGGGGCGAGTAGTCAGGATTTGGGTGAGTGTGAGCTCACAAGAGGGAGTGGCCTCTGCTCTGGCCATTTTTCTTTTCCCTTTCCTGACAAGCCCTCCCCCTCCTTTCCCTCCAGACCCTGTCCTACCCCACCCTACCTCCTTCAGCTCCTGTCTGAAGCCTTTTCTAATCATGGAAACTAGGAATAATCACTTCTCTGCTCATCTGGACTGTTCATCTGACACATTTTATTTCCTACCTGGTGAGATCCACCCTCTAAGTAGCTTGTTTACTGTCTTTAAGAAAGGGCTTGGAAACTGGGATGTAACTCAGTGGTAGAGTACTTGCCTAGCATGTGGAAGGCCCTGGGTTCCATTCAGCACTACAAAAGAAATGAAAGGGCCTGGGTCTCCGGCTGTGACTAATGACAGGAGGTGGAACCCACCTCATATGGATTCCTTCCACTTCTTTCCACAAAGCAGAGGCCTAGGAACTGCTTGCTGATGGGAAGTAGGAGGGAGAATCCTTGCTGGACTTAACATGTGATGAGCTTCTTTATCCCAGTTTCCCTGCTAGCCTTGGTCCAACAGGGCTGGAAGGGGACTCCACCCAAGGGAAGCCTGCTGCCAGGAAATGCCAGCAACCACATGGGCATGGGCAGCCTGATCTGTGCACACATGGACTAGGGCTGTCTTAAATGTCTATGGACTAGGGCCGTCTAATACCAGGGATTAAACTCCACCTTTCTACCCTTTTTCCTCCTGTAGAGCAGAAACCAGCAGTATGTTAATAGTTCCCCTTTTCAGTGTTTTGGTAGGAAGATAACTCATTCATAATTCAGGGCACTTTTAAAGGAGGAAAGAGACTAAAAATATGGTTTGTTTCAAATCCTTTCAGATGCAGGGTTTTAAGCCTGATAGATAGATGAATTGTAGTTACTGGGGTTTATCGAGGCTTTTGCCATTCCTTTTCCTTGCCCCCACTTAGATATCATATCCTCCAGTCAGCGAGGGAGTCCCATGAGGAAGCAGCTGTCAACATGGAGAGAGCATGGGTCCATCTTGGGGTTGAGAGAACCTGGGAGAAATCTCTGAATGAATCTGATGCCCTGCACTACCAGAGCATGCCCACAGTCTCTGTCCTCATCACAGGAGTTCATAGTCATTGTTCTCTTTACAAGTGTGTAGAGTTCCAGAATTCTTTTGCTAAGCTCTGTGGGAAAAAATTGAGATCCAGGATGGAGTTGGAGGCCACTTATAAATTCCAACAGAACCTTTATTCCCCTTCCTCCATGCTTCTGCAAGTATTCTTGAGTGATTTAACCTTCTTTCCAAAATAGGGGCCGTTCTCCTCAGCCTCCTGCTGAAGAGGATGAAGATGACTTTGATGACACCCTTGTTGCTATCGACACATGTGAGTCCTTGGAGTGCCCATCTGATTCTGCCTTCAGTCAGTCTTGGGAAGTTGTGCCCTGACCTTCTCCAGAGTCCTTGCCTGACACAATTTGGAGCCTTTATTAGTCCAGAGGAGAGACCCAGCAAAGCTCTGGAACAGAGGTGTTGGGGTGGAGAGAGAAAATCTATTCGCAGTTATAGCTGTAGGACTGTGGGCAAGTCATTCCACTCCTCCAAGCTTCTTGTCCTGCCTTCATATTGCAGAAGGCTTTCAGTGCACACCTTTGAGCTGGGTCTAAGAGCAATTTGGAAACTCAGCCACCCTGTTCACATAAGGCTTGTCATCTAATCAGAAAAGGAATGTGAGGGCTGCTGAGGAAATTTAACTCTTTGATGACTGGTTCTCCAGTTTCCATCAACTGCTTACATTCTTGGGGTGAAACTAACACCACTTTGTTCTCTGAGGCACTAATCTGCCCTGCTCTGCTCTCTAGTTCAGTTTTCTTTCCACTGCGTAAGTGGCTTCCACTGACTGCAGGTCTAAACACAGAAATGATGATGGTGATTCAATCTCTCCCCATTCTAAATCAGAATCTTTAAGTGTTAGACCCAGTGAGGCTCAGTTTTTACATATACCTAGAACCCTAATCAAATCTGAGACTAGTGTACTTCTCAACAAAGCATAAGGTTAGCAGTTCATTCTTGTATCTTTTTTTCTTATGTTTATAGAGCATCAGCTGTATGCTTTGATGAGATAAAGATATACACAGTCACTTCTATCTTGGGCTCTCAAAAGACAATGTATACCCAGAGTAAAGCCAAACATTTTTTAAAGTGTTGGGTGATAGTGGTCCATGAGGTAGCATCTGATCAAATGAGAAATGCGTAGATAATGGTACTGAGCCTTTGGAGAAAGGAGGACACCTCCTGGGTGAGATGGTCAGAAAAGGCTTTCTTGGAGATACAGCTGGCTCCTTGAAGAGTGGAAAAAGTCAGGATACGATAGGAGAAAAGGTGGGAGTCTATGGTATACCTGGGCACTGGTGCCTTGGTGGTAGATGTGGATCAGGATTAGATGCTCATGCAACTGTTGGCATAGAAATCTGGTTTCCAGATGAGTAGATAGCATGGAGAGGAGAGAGAATAGAGTATATGATGTAGGTATTAGCCTTTTTTGTATTCTGAGATCTAAATTTGAAACTGGCGAGGATATGGTCCTTCCCCGTAGCAAATAATGCATTCCCATCAAAGGCATTAGTCAGGGATCCCTCTGAAGCCCAGCCTTGGACCCCAGTTCCTATGTAGGGTGGTGTAGGCCAGTTTGCATTATTTCAGATTCTACTCAAAGGGAAAAGGGCTAGAGGATACCCTGGTTCCCCTTTTAACTCTTCCCATAATATGTTGGCTAGTGTTAACACTCTGGAGAAATTCCCCTCTACCTGTCCCACTCCTGAGACCTATAAAACATCAGTCAATTGCAGGCTTTTTCCTCCACAGATAACTGTGACCTGCACTTCAAGGTGGCCCGAGACCGGAGTAGTGGCTATCCACTCACAATTGAGGGCTTTGCATACCTGTGGTCCGGAGCCCGTGCCAGCTATGGAGTTAGAAGAGGCCGTGTGTGTTTTGAGATGAAGGTGAGTGGGAACAACCAAAGGGATAAGGACGGAACATAGGTCCATCCATTGGAATAGCCTGTAATGGGCCATCTTGGTAGAACCATAGCTATAAGAGATTGGATTGATCTCTGACCATGTCCAACAAACAAAAGGATAGTGAATTACTATACTATTGCTAACCACTGTATCAGAAAAGCAGCCCAACCATACATCATCAAACAGTTTTTTCTTTGATAGGATTTGCTTCAGTTATATAGCCAGCCAGTCTAGTAGTAACATGTTTTGTAAAATTAGGAAAAAGTTGTTTGGAAGAAAAATCTATTGCTGGGGGTGGTGGCACATGCCTGTAATCCCGGCACTTGAGGCAGAGGCAGGAGGATCATCACAAGTTGGAGGACAGCCTGAGCTACATAGTGAGCTCAGGGCCAGCCTGAAATGCATAGCAAAGACCCTGTCTCAGACCAAAGAAAAAAAGTAATCTACAAAGAAAGTACTTCAGTGTCAACTACATTAAAGGGAGGCCAGAGGGAAAGCAAGACAAAGAGCTCCCAACAGGCTACCCCCTACTATCCTGTCTCCAGACTTCTATGTCGTTACGCACAGAAGTGTAGAGGATGAAAGAAATAACAAGTTACTTTCTTGTCCTCTCATTTCCCATCCTACTCCCCAGAAATAACTTACAGGTTAGCAATTTCTTGTATACCTGATGTATATACTTAAGATAGCTAAAATTTGTAGAGCCCTTTACATGTACAAGATACAGGGCCAAACTCTCTACCTGGAAATCTTCATGATATTACAGAATAGGTACTGTTGTTTTTTGGTTTTTTAACTTAAATTCTTTTATTGGTACATTTTAGGTATACAATACATTTACATTTATCATTGGGCACTTGTACCTTTACATGATATATCTTGGTTCTTATTTTTTCCCCATTTCCTATCCACCCCCTCCACCCTTCCTTATTTATAGAGACTGTTTCCATTTTTTCCTTTTCTCATAATTTTTCCTTTCCCTTCTTTCCTTTTCCCTACCCCTCCCTCTTCCCCTACCCCTTTGGACGTTTTCTTCCTATTTCACATTAACAATTACTCATTTTTAAAATATGGAATGCTTCACGAATTTGAGTGTCATCCTTGCACAGGGGCCATGCTAATCTTCTCTGAATCGTCCCAATTTTAGTGTATGTGCTGCCTAAGCAAGCACAGAATAGGTACTGTTATATCCCCAGTTTTTAGAAATGGAAGCTGAGACAAAGTACTATAATGTATTGTTGACTGGAACACTATTAATGTAAATGATACATTATTTTATGTGCCACTCATAGAGAAATACTGTCAGTTAAGTTACACAGTACTTTTTATCACATTAATATCACAGTAATTGTAAGATGGATCATTATTTTAGAGATACTAAAATGTGAAGAATGTGGGGCCGGGATTTAGCTCAGTGGCACCACGCCTGCCTCACAAGTGCAAGGTCCTAAGTTCAATCCCCAGTACCAAAAAAAAAGAAGAATGAGTATCTAAAAATCACTGAAATATAGTGACTTCCCAAAGGCCACTAACCAAAATGGGTAGCTAGAAATGTTAAGTCAAAAGGTACCTTCCCCTACAACCTTCTTTACTTAATACTGTGTCTTAAATATTTTTCCATACCATTGTTAGCCCTGCCTCATTCTTTTTAACTGCTACATTGTATTTTATGGCATGATTGTACTGTATCTAGTACCTGACTGATTTTTTGTTTTTTACCAATATATATAAAAACAATGTTACACTTAATATTCCTACATTACATACATATATGTACTTGAGTGTATCTGTAAGATAAAGTAGAAATGCTGGGTTAATAGAGTGTATACATTTACAGTTTTGATAGAAACTGTTAGATTCCCCTCCAAAGATGTTGCACCAATTTATCCTTTCACCAAATATACTGTTAGTTCACTTCCCCTATAGCAAGTATTAAAACTAAAAGTAAATATATTTTCAAATACCCCTCTGTGGCCCTGCATACTCCCACTTCCTCTGAGGCTTAGGTTTCACTCCAGCAGGCTCTGCAGGGCTATGTAAATGCCTTTTCCATAGCAGCTAAAGCCATCACTGTTCAATGCTTGATATACTTCCTTTGTGTATTGCCTCATAACCAGCTTCCAGAGAAGCAGTCCTGAGCTTTCTTGTCCTCTGTCCTCAGATCAACGAGGAAATCTCCGTGAAGCACCTTCCATCTACAGAGCCTGACCCCCATGTTGTCCGTATTGGCTGGTCCCTGGACTCTTGCAGCACCCAGCTAGGTAAGGAGACCTCAGCCAGGAGGATCTGAGTGATTGCGC
Organism: Heterocephalus glaber; assembly: GCF_000247695.1. The sequence goes on from NW_004624907.1 coordinate 121,648, forward strand.
ATACCCCTGGATTCTGAAAGCTCCCAAGTTTCTCTTCCCGGTGTCAGGCTCAGAACATAACTAGCATGGGGTAGAAGATGCATGCATAGTAATTACATATATGTCACTGCTTGTCTTCATTCATACTAGATTCAGTTGGAAGGACCACTGTTACGGCACAGCTCTTCTACAGAGTTAAGTCTTACTCTTCTTCTTCTAGGAGAGAGTTCAAGTTCTCTTCAGAAAATTGTTCTCTTTCCTTAAAAACATCAGTTGCCTGTCTTCAAAACATACTGAAAATAAGTTCTAAAGCCACATTAAATTCTGTGTAGACTTTCTACAGCCTAACCTAGAGTAGATGGGGAAGCAAAGAAGAGTGGGGCCAGGGCTGATTGGTAGAAGCAGGAGGTGCCCACTGAAAGGCTTTGAATTTTCACAGGACTCCAGGCCTCAGTGACTTTTTTTTTTTTTTTTCTTGAGATAGGGTCTTGCTGTGTAGTTCAGGCTGACCTTGAACTCACTGTGTAGCCCACACTGGCCTCGAACTTGAGGTGATTCTCCTTCCTCACCCTCCTGAGTGCTGAGATTATAGGCATGTGCCACCATGCCCAGTCTCAGTGGCTTTTATCTACAATTTTCTGGACATTTCTTTTGTTTTCTGTACATATTCAAATTGGGTCATGCTATGAATACTATTGTGTTGCTTGATTTAACATATCATAAGCATATTTTTTAAAATAAAACTTTTGTGGGCCAGGGATGTAGTTCAGTGGCGCTGTGCCTGCCTGGCAAGCACAAGGTCCTGAGCTTGATTCCCAGTACCAGGAAAAAATAAATATAAAACTTGTGTGTGTGCACTATACTTAAATATACTTAATGAGTCTCCTTTTAGAACTCATCTAAGTTAATAGTAAATTTTTACTATTAAACACTAGAAGGGGCCGGGGATTTAGCTCAGTGGTTCTGGCACCTACCTCGCAAGCACAAGGTCCCAAGTTTGATCTCCAGTACCAAAAAACATTTAAACACTAGAATACTGGAGTTGTTGTCCTTGTGTGCTATTGTGACTTAAAAATAATCCTCAAAAGTAAATATATTAATTCCGTCCACACATATGTGGGAGTGTACACTTTTCATTTTGATACATATTAGTACTTTTTTTTTTTTGGTTGTGCTGGTGGTCTGGGGATTGGACTCAAGATCTCCTGCATGCTAGAAAAGCATTGCAGTGCTGAGTTACCTTCTCAGCCTCTTTTATTTTATTTTGAGACAGGGTCTTTGCTGTGTTGCCCAGGCAGGCCTCAAACTTAAGATCCTCCTGCCTCCCAAGAAGCTGGGATTACAGATGTGCACCACTGCCCCTGGCTTGTATTGGTACATTTTATTTAAAAATCATAGGTCATTTCATCTTTGTTTCAGTTTAACATGTAGGTGATGCATATTTTATATACTTGAAGTAAAACCCAACAGGATTGAACAATATGTCCAGGGTTATTTTTTGCTTGTTGGCTCCTGCTTTTCTGGCAGAATGCTCTTTGAGTTTCTGACCAAGGATCTGTAGAGAACCCAGATGTCAGCCAGGACCCTTGGGATTTTGATCAGATCCCTTTTGTACCCAGTTCTGTAGCCTGAGGAAATCCAATACCTTTCCCACAAATTGGTCCTCATGGTATTCCAGAAGCAAAACCCAGCTTCAGATTTGTGCCAAAACCCCAGTGGCACCAAAAAAAATTTATGACATTAGCAAACTTGATTAAATATTGATGTCACAAGAAGGGGGTACATATCAGTACAGAACCCCCTTTGTCCCAGCTCCTGTTGTCTCTGTATTTTCCCTTTCTATGCAGAGCAGTTCAAACACCTGTTCCCAGACCTAACACACCTAAACCCATCAGGCCCTCAGGTGGTTTGTATAATTAAAGGGCTTCCTTTCAACCTTCCCTTCCTCCCCCTCTGAAAAAGGGGCATCCTGTTAATAAAAGTAGTAAATGAAAAGATCTTTGTCTTCAAAGATAAAAGCATAGCTGGCATGGTGGCACACATGGTGTAATACCACCTGTTGAAGACAGACAAGAGGATCTCAAAGTTGCCCACCCTGGTCAACTCAGTGAGACCCTGTCTCAAAATTTTAAAAATGGCCAAGTGTGGTGGCCCATGCCTGTAAGAATCACTGAGTTCAAGGCCAGCGTGAACTACATAGTGAGACCCTGTCTCAAACAAAACAAAACAAAAAATTTACAAGATGACAAGACTGGGGATATAGCTCAGCATTCTCTGCGTTCAGTTGCCAGTACAGCAATAAAGGAGAAGAAAGCTAAAAGTATGTGGCAACCATGGAAATTATTGTGTCCATCACAGTTTTACCTGCTTGTTCCTATTTGTTCCATCAGGCGAAGAGCCTTTCTCCTATGGCTATGGAGGCACAGGGAAGAAGTCCACCAATAGCCGATTTGAAAACTACGGAGACAAGTTTGCAGAGAATGATGTGATTGGCTGCTTTGCTGTGAGTGCTAGCAACCTGTGGGTGTTGGCAGACCAGATGTTGAGCTGCAGAATTCTTTTTCAGGATACCTCTGTCCATCATCTGCTGCATATCCAGCCACTCTCAACATATTTCTTTGTTTCTCTTTGACAGACTAGAATACTTACTGTCCTTTTGTATGAAATTCTACCATTATACCACCTCTGGTCTTCTGTGCAAAGCTCTCAGGTGGCATCTTGAAGAGTTTTGGAGACATCAGGTGTATACAGCCTTCCTCCATTCCTAGATAAGAGTGATGTTTTCTAATCAAACCTATCTTTCTTTGTTAGGAGATAACCTGTCTGCTTTTCTTGAAGGTAATGATGTTGGCTCTTGTCCCACATTAGCATCATCTTATCCTAAACCCTCTCTCTTTCTCATCTCAAATTATTTGTACTGATCCCTTTCAGTGACTGTCTTCTGAAGCAGAGGCAGCTGCAAAACAGAACAGATTAGATAGTGCTTTACCTACTGCATATAGCAGATCTGGAGAGCAGTGACTGACGATCACTGTGCTATAATGTAATGGCTTTTGTCTCTAGGGCCAGAGTCCCTGGACCCAGGCCCTCTTCTGCCACTCTCAGGCCTGGACAACATCCTCTGCCTGTCTTTTCAGTCTCTTCTACCTGAGAATCTTTGCACCTACCTCAAATTTGTGTGGAGTCAAGTTAACTGATAAAAAACATGTAGAAAAAATGCCTGGCACATAAGTAAATATACCTCAAAATGTTGCCACAAGGGAGGGCCCAAGAGGAAGTGACTACCCGGATGGATGCTTCTTGCTTTTGTTCTCCCTCCCTCATATTTGTACATGTGTACTTTTTTCTCTTTTTTTTTTTTTTGGTACCAGGGATCAAACTTGGGACCTTGCTCTTCCGAGGAAAGTGGTGGAACCACTGAGCTAAATCACCAGCCCTCTTTTTTTTTTTAAGTTTGAAATAATTTCAAACTCAAGAGAAATCAGAATGGAGAATTCTGAGGCCTTATGTAGATTCTAACATTTACCACATTGCTTTCTTTTTTTTTTTTTTTTTTTTTTTTTTTTTTTTTGGTACCGGGGATCGAACTCGGGTCCTTGTTCTTGCGCAGCAGGCAGCGAAACCACTGAGATAAATCCCCAGCCCTTTTCATTTTCATATATGCATGCATGTGTGCATGTATGATTTGTGTTTTACCTGTTTAAGCATAGGTTGCATATGTTGTATCTTCATTCGTTAATATTTCAGTGTTTCTCTTAAAAATAAAGCTATTAGCCACGGTATAGTTACCAAATTTAACATTGAAATAATACCCTAGCCCTGCTCCACAGCCAACATTTAAGTTTTGTTAATTGTTGCAACAATCCCTTCTGGCTCGACTCAGTTTCTGCTGCAAGATCCAGTTCAGGATTATGTCTTCCATTCTCCTCCATATCTCTCGTCTCTTTTAGTCTGAAACAGTTTCTCAGGCTTCCTGTGTATTTCATAATCTTAAGACTTTCTAACAAAAATCTAAGTGTGTTTATACTCTAGAGTCAACTAAACCTTGCTGTTTTCCCAGTTAACAGTGATCCTGGCCATCTTTTCTGGCTTACAGACAGTACAGAGCTAGCTTAGCTAAAAACATTTTTTGAATAGTTAATTTATGAATATAAAAAGGTGTCAGACCTTCTCTGACATCTCCCCTTTCACTTATCCTCTTTAGAGACTTCTTTTTTCCAGTCCTGGGAATTGAACCCAGGTTCTTCATACTTAAGCTGTATCCCAGCCCTTTTTATTTTTTTATTTGATACAAGGCCTCCCTAAGTTGCCTGGGCTAGGCTCCAACTTGCAATCTTTCTGCCTTAGCCTCCCAGAATGCTTGGATTGCAGGTGTGTACCATTGTGCCCAGCTCTCTTTGTGTTGTTGTACAAATCAGAATGTGACAATATTTTCCAAATTCTTCTATCAGAGTATGAGGTTCTTTGGGTGTGCAGCAGGGTAGAATTTCCCAGTTTCTTCTGCCAGATCATCTCTACTTTCAGTTTTAAGATTTTGTGTACAATTTCCTTTGATTAGAGGATGCCACAAATTTATAAAGGCTCAGATTAGGAGGTTGGAGAAGGTGTGAAAATCATTGGTAGGATGGAACCAGAGAGGAGGGATCATTTGTGTTGGCTCTTGCATTCTCAATTCTCAAAACAAAAAGGAAAAAAACGGTTTTGGGGCAGAGAGAACAGGATAACTCCTTTCAGCAAACTGTAAGGAATAGAATACTTGGAGTCTAGGGAACACAAAGAGGTGTAAGAGATTGAGGCCATAAAAACAGGACACTGAATAATTTTGCCTTAAGAAATCTGGGGCTTTAGATCCAGACTGGCATAGAAACATTGTAGCTGGAGCCACCCAGCTACCATTGCCTCTTAGACAGATGGCTCTGTGGGTGGTGGATTTGTTAGTTGAAGGTACCGTTTTCTTTGCGATCTGTTAAGTTCATGTAATGAAGCTGGTCACTGCAAGGCAGGCTGACACCCAGTGTTCATTTCCATGTCAGAGCAGAGGTGACTGGAACCCCTCATGCGTACATGGGAAGACGTGGCAGGGACTGCACTGCAGCCTCAGGGCGGGATTCAGTCTGTGACCAGTGTTGGCATTCCTGTTCTGTGTGGGTTAGACTTGTATGCATATAATGGAATGCCGGGTGTGTGGCTCAGTTGTGGAGAGCTTACCTAGCATGTATGAGGCCTTGGGTTCCATCCCCAATAAAAGGGAGGGGAGGGGAGTGGACATGAAGTTTTGGTACAGAACTAGACCATGAGGGTGCTAAGGAGAGTAATGAGGAAGCTCCTCAGAAGAAGGTGCCTGCACAGCTCCTTGAAGGGCAAGTCCCAAAGTGGTCTACCAATTTGAGAGAGAAAATACTACATCTTAAACTTTTATGTCAAAAACTGGGTATTTGTTTGTAAGTGACAGGGTCTTGCTTTGTAGTTCAGGCTGGTCTTCAACTCAGTATGTAGTTCAGGCTGGCCTTGAACTTGGCAGTCTTCCTGCCTCAGGCTCCCAAGTTCTCGGAATATAAGCATGTGTCACCATGCCCAGCTTGGACCTTTTACTTTGCTTTGGTCTGCTGTCTCGTCTCAAGTTTTGAGCTTCCTTAAATGTAAACCTCTACTCTGGAACTAAATTGGTCTTCTGAAACAGTTTAGACCAGGCCACTCCCCTATTCAAAACAAGTCAGGAGTCTGCTCTACCATCAGCATCAAGTCAAACTTCTTAGGTGACTTTGAGAGCAGCTTACACACTGAGATGGGACCATAACTCCTCTCCCCGACTCCAGCCCCAGCCCCTGCCCCTGATACCTAAGTCAATGCCTGGCAACTTGTAGTGGTAGCTCACATTCCTGGTGAGCTCGGTATGTGTTATGTGCACTAACCAACGTAATCCTAAGAACAGCCCTATATGTAATAAAAAATATTACCACCTTCCCTTTTTGAAAAGGAAGCAAAATAAGAGAATTCACCCAAAGCCACACAAAATTAGTAAATGGTAAAGCTAAAACAAACTACCTTCTGAAACATAATCCATTAAACTTCAGTGACTCAGTAGTTGTTAGATAAATGTACATGGTCTCTGTATGGCTTTCCAGCTGTACCTGAAATTACCTTTCCCTCTATGCTTTATGTTTCAGCTTGTCTGTCTATAATCTCTTTCCACCAAGCTTGTACACATGCAACGCTTTTTGTACATAGATTACTCTCCTACCCCCTTTTATTGTACAGGACTAAGTTCCTTAGAGAAACTTGCACCTGGCAGGTCTTCTTACTGAATTTTGATAAACAGTATTGCTCTCTAGCTCCAATTGGTCCCTGAGCCCCATGGGGCCCAGATCACCGTAGACATGTGCACCGGAAAGAGTAGAAACTCATGGAATGTGTGTTGAACAAACAGATTGATTTGTAGAGCTGGAGTCAACTTTAAAAAGGTCCTGCTCTGGTTTTCCTTCATCTCTTTTTTTTTTTTTTTTTTTTTTTTCTGGTACCGAACTCAGGTCCTTGTGCTTGCTTGCGCAGCAGGCAGTGAAACCACTGAGCTACGTCCCCAGCCCCGAGTCGTTCTTGCAACTGCATTTTGGGAAGTCTCTTCCCACTGAGGCTTTGTTTTTCTTTCTTTTTTTTTT